>NLAC01002176.1:0-130216 GCA_002374635.1 Metschnikowia sp. 04-218.3
ACTTTCAAAATAACTCCAGTTCAAAATAACTCCATAAAAAATGGTATTGATTGGCTGCTTTGGACTCAATTCCTGGTGGCCTTGACATTATCATCAAGTCGTTTTGCTTGTATTCAATAGACCAATATGAAGAAGCCATATTTGTTGCCTTTGAATTTTGTCAACAATTTTAAACTACCAAGGCATTTTAGAATGGAATGGATTTTTTATAATATTTTATGGTTATACTTTAAAAAAGGGGAAATCGACCTACTTATATAGACCGGTCCTGTACATAAACACAAGGGTTCTAGGTTCTGTACAGACACAAGCAGCCATTAACCCTGAAAAAAAGACAAAGATTCAAATTCAAGTGTTTTTTAAGAGGCATAAACTATTAGAATATTATTTATATTAGCTACCCATCTCAATAGACTACACTAGACATTAGACACACACTAGACACTAGACACACACTAGTATCCGAAATATATACTAGTATCCGAAATATATACTAGTATCCGAAATATATACTACATATCATACTCTAAAATAATATACCGTAAATGGATCAAATAAATTGCAACTTTCTATTGATAACTATTACATATCTTGGTGGTGTAGAGTGGGGTCTCTTTGTGCAGGACCACTCAACATTTAGAATTTTTTCCTCAACTCACTTCCTATTCACCAGGAACATGTTAAGTCGCCAGTTAGCCAACCCCAAACCTTTGGTGGCCAGGACCCTCTACAGATATGTTTCTTCCGATACAAAGCCTTTATACTTAAATCCCCATAAATGGGAGGGCTTGCCCGCTGACCGCATCTTCGAGTTGCACGAATTGAGAAAGACCGCATTGGGAGAGAAGTATGTCCCCAACGACGACGAGAGAAACGCCATTTTATCGACGTTTGCAGACTTGAAATCCAAGAAGCCCGGATTATCGTATGGCTACGAAGTCGACAACTTCAAGGAGAGACTCATGAGCAATACTCCTTCCAATTTAAGAGGTCTTCCGCCCAAGTTGAGCAACATCCGGGTGTTCGACAGGGGTCAAACGCCCCATGAGAGCAGGAAAATTGAGCAGATCCACCGGATTAGTGCATATGAACTCCCTCTTTTGGCCAAGTACCGTCAGGAATATAAACCTAGTCCTGCAGACCAGTCACCTATCAGACTCACATTCAACACCGACTTCACGGACGAGTCGAACAGTACCAATCGAAGAGTGGCATTGCTAGTACACTTGAAGAACTTGAAGCTTAATGAGCAGCAAGCTAAGAAGTTCATGCTTTTGGCCGGCAACAAGTACAACCACAACACCAAGACGTTCCGGTTCTCCACGGACCGGTTCGAGCAGTCGGCGCAGAATGCACGCTGGTTGGTTGAAACCTTTAACACGCTATTAAACGAGTCCAAAGACCTTTCCAAAAATACTTTTGATGAAGTGGCTATCGATACGCGTCACTCCAAGCCTGTCAAGGCAAAGTCCCAGTTTCCAGACTCTTGGAAGAGGCCTGAGGATGCACCAATAAAGAGACACCACATTGTGAGGAAGTTTGTGGAGGATGTGAAGAGAAGAAAGGACCAAGATTACATGAACACCTTGACCCCATAGACATGTAAATAAAGAGATAAATATAACAAAACAAATATAGTGCTGAAAGTATATTAGGATAAGTCTATGGATGGTGACACCCGTGCACCACGCGCATGGACATGTGAGAAGCTCAAGTGTATTGAGTAGGAGCACTAGCTGAGCAAGGGTACCATCACCAAAAATCCCTAATTCAAGGTTCTTATACTTTACTAGCTCTACTAGGTACACTGCATAGACCCCGCATCTTGCTATGGTCATGCACTCAGCGTCTACCATCTTAGACGACATCATAGATGAATTGAGACTCAAGTACGACTCCTCTGTGGGCTTACTAGATGGAGACGCCATACGTGAAGTCCCAAACCTCAATACGCTACAGAATGTCAGCAAGCTCTTAAATAAGCTCTCCAAGAGCTTGACTGCTGCTGCAGACAAGGACCAGGTTTTACTCCTGAGTGTGGAGGCTAGACTCAAGAGCCAGCAGGTCCCCGAAATAGCTGCCGAAAAACCTGAAGATGATGAAATGGAGGAAGAAAAAGAACCGGAACAGCCAACGCTAGAAGATGCAAATGGTACTACTACAGCCAATGGAAAGCACCAAGAGTTGGATGAAGAATCGCTCCCGCTTGCAAAACGACGGAAGATCTCGACGCTAGAAACAGAGGATTCCGATGCAGAAAAAGCCGTTGTTGACGAGCAAGTACTGGAGCAGGAGATCAAGCAGGAAGAGGTGGAAGAGATCAACTCCAAATATGACCCTGTTCCTCCCGAACAGATTGGCTCCTACACTCAGGATAACGACACGCGGCTTAAGAACCCTCATTCGGAGTTTGTGTGTTCACAATCGTTATCAGCCAATGCCATCAGTGAATTGGGCTTATTTTCCGAAGAAAACAATGGCTTGGAAACCCAAGGTGTGGAGTACTTGAAGAAAAAGTATGGGGTGGCCTCGTACCCATCCAAGGACCTCAAAAACATGCTCCCGGGCGTGATCCCCAATACAGATTTCTCCAAGACCAAGGCCCCCACTAATCAGGTCCAATTCACCACATACCAGTCGTACATCGAGTCGTACTTCCGGCCTTTTGTCAGTGACGACATTGATTTCGTCAATGAGAAGTTTGTGGTGCCTCCCGGACTCGAGAAGAACTACGATCCTTCGGTGACGCCGTACTTGATCCCCAAACTTGGCCCACTCTATTTTGAAACTTGGGGTGATGAAGATGCCAGTTTGGGCTCCAAACTCAGCTCGCCCTCTTTCCAGAGGCCGCCTGTGGAGTCCTTCAAACCAAAGGGAACGTTATCGGATTTGACTGACGAAAAGCTCTTGACGGAAGATGTGTCGTGTGGCCCACTATCCAGCCGATTGTTATCGGCAGTCTTGAGCATCCATGAGATCAACGAAAAGGACGAGGATGAAAAAGAAGAGAATGAAAAGGAAGAGCCATCTGACCTTGTCAAAGAGGAGGAGTCCGGGATAGCAGACAAATTGTTTGGCGAGGACTCGGCCAGCCAGCTAGATTCTGGCGATGTCTACAAGGTTCTCTCCGAAGACAATGACTTCTACTCCATGGAAGAGAGGCTCAAACGAGAGCTCAAGTACATTGGCATATTCATGAATTTGCTGGATTCAGATGAGAATAAGCCTAAAAAGGGGTCCATCATTGACTCCGACGAGTGGATTGCTAACAGAGAAGACGACGAAGTATGTGCGGAGTTGAGGTCCCTCCAAGAAGAGTTGAAGGGCGCAGTTGTACGCAACAGAAAGAGAAAAAAGGCATTGCTCCCGATCTTGGAGGAGCAGTTGGCCTATCAGGAATATTGCACCATCTTGGAGGACCTAGACAAGCAGGTGGACCAAGCATACGTGAAGAGATTGAAAGGAAAGAGCAAAAAGAAGAAGTCAGTACAGGAGCCTGTGAACACAGCTCAACAACAAGCGGCCAACAGTGGCTTGAGGTCGTTGTTAGAGAAGCGGAACCGGTGGATCTCCAATATCGGAAGGCTTTTCTCCCCACCCGAGGTCATGAAGCGGATCCCCTCGGAGCCGGTGCTTAAGATAGACGATCAGTCCGATGATGAGGATGGCGAGACGGAAGTGGATGTTATGAACGAGGAAGGCTCTTAGCCTTTGCATTCGATTCAAATAAATGTAAGATATATTCTAATGTGCTATAAATAAAAGAGACAAATAAATGTAAGTTATATTCTAATGTGCTCTATATTAAAGGGACATGGCTTTCGTGAGTTCCTTGTGAGATGGTAATGTGGTGCAGTTGCCCAAAGCCACCATGGAGATGGGCTTATCTTTCAACCGGTAGTTTGCCCAGGCCACTACATCTTCCTTAGTGATGCTTTCGACTCTTTCAAAAACATCTTCTGGCGATAACCGGAATCCGGTATTCACAAGTTGTCTTCCGATATCTTCAGCAATGGCCGTGGAGTCATCAAGGGCCAACACAAGCGAAGCCTTCAACTGTGCCTTCGACCTTTCAACCTCCTCCACCGAGATATCTCCATTCTTCAATCTGGCCCATTCCCTCATGGTGGCATCCACGAAAAGCGACATGTCGCTGTTGCTATCCGCAGTGAAGTAGATACCCATCATACCTGTATCAGCATACGAGGTGGTGTACGCCATGTATGAGTTGACAATTGGCGAGTTGCCAGGTCCACCCATTGCAGCAGTCACCGTGAGAGGCGAGGGAGCATTGCTTCCCATTCCAATGGACCGGTCCCACGATCCAATTATGCCATTGGCCACTGACGACGTGAAGAAGTCTGGGGCCGACCAGCTAACACCCTCCACTGCCAAAGCCACATTTGTGATGGGCAAGGAGTTATCTTGGATTCGCCTCTCGGCACCATGGAAAATGGGAAGATCATCTCCATGCTGCGTGAAAGGAACCTTGCTGATCTTGATGTGGCCAAAGTACTTTTCAGCATTGTGAACAAGCTCCTGATGGTCCACACACCCCACACCGATGAAAGCCATCCGATCACCTTTGTAGTTTTTGTTGATATATTTGACCAAATCGTCCCTGCTGATGGTTCTAATCTTTTCCCTTGGACCTAGGATGGTGCGGCCCAAATCCTGGTTTTTAAAGGCGATTTCGTGAAGATGGTCGAACACAACCTCATCGAACATCTTGTCGACCTCGTCGCTCTCCTGTAAAATGACGGCCCGCTCCTTTTCAATGGCCGAGGTCTCGAGCTTGGATTTCGTAAGCAAGTCACTTAAAATGTCGACGTTTTGTTCCAAGTCCCTTGCCAAGCATTTAGTATAGTATACCGTGTTTTCCCGGGACGTGTAGGCGTTGATCTGAGAGCCTAAGTTCTCGATTTCTTGCTCTAAAGAGTACTGAGTCCTCTTGGAGGTTCCCTTGAAGGCCAAGTGCTCCAAGAAATGAGCCGTTCCACTACTAAAAGGATTATCTGCTCTGGAGCCAGCATTGATCCACATTCCAACGGTGGCTGTTTTGGTGCCTGGCATGACTTCACTGGCCACCGTTATGCCATTTGAAAGCACTGACGTTTTGTATTGCGGCTCTGCGGCAGTAGTGGTTTCCGCAAGCCTCAGAACAGATTTGGAAAGGCGCCTTTTGAAGAAGCCATATTTCGGCGATAAGTTTCTTAGCATGGTGGGGGTATAAAAGGGCACCGAACGGCGAAGGAAAGTATATAAGGTCTGCGCGGATGCACGGGTGCGCAGCTTTACTAATGCGTGCGTTCTAGACTTCATGACCAATACTCGAGTGAATGGTCAGTCATATTTTGCAGAATGAATAAAATTTAGATTTAAAAGATGTAATGTTTAAAACGTCGGTAATAAGTAAAGGTTAAAGGTATTGGAGTAGTTGAATATCCCGATCCGATTATATGCAGTCCTCTATATAATTTTATATAGTGATGATTTTTATATCATTTTTTAAATATAGTACTACCAATATGTGATATTTCTTTAAACCGATTTGAGAAGCGATTTTCAATTTTTCAATGGCATTAGAGATTTGCACCCAAAGCGCGGATTCCTAAAATATGCGAAATATACTGAAACATGGCTAGGTTTCAGGAATGATTAATAATATGGAACCTTCAAAATCCAGATTTAAAGAAGTTTAAAACTTACATCAATCATATAATATAATATGACTCACTAGATTTATAGTAAATTAATAGGTGATTCCAAACTCTCTAATGTATACCCATTCAATATGGCTCTTGTGAGTTTTGCTCCAGATCTAAATTGGACTCTAGCTCTTGGAAGATTTAATGTTCGACTATTATAGTATATTGATCTATATCCAGTTTAGTATGACTATACTAAATATAAGATTTTATGCTCTGTACTATTCTTAGACTTGGACTATACTAACTATACTAACTCTACTCTACTTTACTCTACTCTATTATATTATACTCTACTGACTATACTATATTATATTATACTATACTAACTATACTATACTATATTATACTATACTCTACTGACTATATTATACTCTACTCTACTCTACTCTACTCTACTCTACTAACTATACTGACTATACTGACTATACTGACTATACTGACTATAGCGACTATACTCTACTAACTCTACTATACTCTACTAACTCTACTATACTATACTAACTATACTAACTATACTAACTATACTCTACTCTACTAACTATACTAACTATACTAACTATACTAACTGACTATACTAGTATAAGGTAAAACAATCCTTCAAACCTTATATGAATCTCCATACTGGATGAACGGCTTGCCTGTATACTCTCTACCAATGTACTACTCCATGAAGCTTTATCATATTCTACTCTCTACTCTCTACTCATAATACAAAGACTCGTACTTCTACCCTCTACCCTCTCTACTCTACTGCCACCACTACAATATACCATAATACTATATACTATCATTACTCTGTACTCTACTCTGTACTACTAAGACTTGCTCTATATTCTCTAATTATTGAAAAGATTATAGGAGTGAAAGTCGACATTTAAAGCTTTTTCTTTTCTTCCAATTCCCAGTGAATTTCACCACTAGAAGAGTTAATGGCCAAGAAGTGCGTGTAAAGCCTCAAGAGCTCCAACTCCTTTATCAAATTAGCATAATCTATTTTGTTCTTGAAAGTGAAGTTGTTTGGTAATATGACTGGGAAGATACTATGAAGAGTAGAGTGAAGTAGTCTTTTACCTTGCATGATTTTATGTATCTCCTTTGAACAATTTATAGAATCCAAATGTCAAATGTCCTAGACTATCATGCCAACCTCTATATTATAGCCCATAGATTAACATAGACATTGAAACTAGGCCACCTGCCTTTGTATAGCACCTAAAATCCAATCGTAGTATACTTGTTTAGCCTGGATGATAGAGCTCACTTATTCAAGCTTTAACCTTGGAACTTATGCTATAAAGCCTTCCGGTCCTTAATACTGAATCCTAGATACTCTCTTTAAACCCATCAACTCACAACCTTCTTGACTGCCATAATCAATTCATTAATACAATTTTGGTCTATTTTCCTATACACCATAGAGACCAATGACTGTTGAATTGGTGTTTGGAGATTCAATGCTGATATTAGTGTGGAGCAGGACCCTACAACTGTATACAATGCCAGTAGAAGTTTATAAGTATTTAAAATGATCAACAGCAATACTCATGATTTATAGTCATATCGTCATGAAGCCAGTCATTGGAGGTTTATAAAAGTGTATAGTAGTAAGTAGTATTCAAAGACGTCAGTTAGTATATATAGTAGTGAAGCGGGGTATATGCAGGATGCAGAAGAAATCAATATGAAGTAATCCTTAAAAATCAATATTAGTGACTAGTAATTAAAGTTGGTCATACAGTAGTGATCAGTGAATAGTCAATACAGAGTTATAGTATTAAGAGCAGAGAGTAGATACACTAGTAGAAAGATATCATTACACAGGACCAGACAAATTGGACAAGTACATTAAAATACTTTAGACAGTAGTTTTCAAATAGTAGGAGTATAAAAAGAAAGTACCAATAATAAAAGCTTCATGTCGAATGCAAAAGAAAGTCATGTACCGGTCTCTCTTTTTATCGATGACCCGAGGTTAATCGTAGAATGCTGCGCGGTGACTTCACGCTCGTTTCTTTTTCCGGCCCGGGAGAGATAGGGTGCGTAAGACTCACGACAGCGAAAGTAGTGGAAAAAAATGAGCCTCACATTCAACCTGCTTACTCCATCTTCTTCCTCACCACATACACCATGAAGATCTTTGAAAGCCAACACTTTTTCAATTATTCCTGGGAACAGGTGACTGCTGCTAATTGGCAAAAATACCCCAATGAATTGGCGGCCCATGTGGTTAGTGTGGATATCCTCAACCGTCACATCGACCCGGATACCCAGATCATGAAGACTGAGCGGTTAATTGCATGCAAACAGCCCATTCCTCGGTGGCTCCGGGCTATTGTTGGAGGCGATGAATTCTCGTTTGTTCGCGAGTTGAGTGAGGTGGACTTGGTCAACCGTACCTTGGTCATGAAGTCGGCTAATATGACCATGTGTAACTTACTCCTGGTCAAGGAGACCGTTACATACAAGCCGGACCCAAATATGGACAGCTTGCGTACGCAGTTCATTCAGGAGGCTGAATTCACGGCATTTCTGAGCTTCAAAGGTATCTGCAACAAGCTAGAAGAATGGTCGGTGGAGCGGTTTGGCCAAAACGCTCTGATTGGCAAGAAGGGCTTCGAGTCTGTTTTACAGACCTTGACACAGAAATGGGATGAGTCTGGAGTCTTGGTGAAAGACGTCAGTAGTACCATTATGAAGGAAATAGACGAGGTTAATGACATGACTCAGGAGCTTGTCAACGACATGACGGAAAAGACATCATCGGTGTTGACAGAAGTCAGCCGGTTAAATTTCTGGCCTAGGAAATGAAACCCCCTCTGCATTTGCATTCCCATGACTGGGCTTGACCCCATGGATCACTACAATACGCATTAGAAGCTGGTACGGAAACCACAGACTTTCATTTCACATATTTATTACAGGCCGGCCTAGTTCGAGTTTATCATCAATAGTTGGCCCTACTGGGTTTCTACTAAATGGCAGACTTCCAAACTGGCCATTACTTGCATACTAAGGACCAGGTCCTTATTGGTTTATATTTATATAGAGGTAGAATCCAACGCGCACATCAGCATCTCACGTAGTGCACGCACCTCATCTCCAGCGATGCCCCTCATCTTTCTATTCTGATCTCTATTCTACCGCCATTTGTGGCACCCGAACCCAGCATTGAACCATTGCATTTTTTTCCCCTTAGCATATAAAATACGTCATCCCCAGCATAAAAACTCATCATTCCCAGCATATTATTCATCCCTCCCATAAATTGGATTCTTAGCATATACTTACCGAGTACTGGAAATATTCGCTCTTCAAGTCCACTCATACCAATCACCAATCACCAATACCTGTGCATAAAAGTCATGGACAATGCCTCTGCAGTAACCCACCAGGGCCAGGAAGAGGGCCCTGCACGCAAAAAGGTCAAGGTCGAGTGCAATGACTTTTCGGAGCTTGACAAATTCATGCTGGAGACAGAGAACCTTTTCCAGCCGGGGTGCTTGAACATGGAGCTAGAAACGGTCATTGCAACGTGTGCTACAGGCATCGTTTCGGGCGTTTCGGGCATTTCGGGCGTTTCGGGCGTTTCCAGTGTTTCAGAAGTCTCAAAAAGTGTTTCAGAAAGTGTTTCAGAAGTCTCAAAAAATGTTTCAGGTTCAGGTTCAGGTGTTCCATGTGTTTCAGAGGATACTTTTGAAGGAACATTTGAAGGGGTGTTTGAAAGTGCATTTGAAAGTGTAGTCGAAGAAGTCAAAACAGAAAACCCCACGGAATTCTCTGCTTCTTCTGCAGACACATCACCTTACGCCAACTTGTTCGACGCCATAGAGCCATCCGAAAGTGTTTCATCCGAAGAAATGGTCAATGAGGCCCAGAAAGCACCCACCAAAAGCACCAACACGGAGTCCATCAACCTAGCCACATGGCAGGAAATCAAGCAGTCCATGGCCAGTACCAGTCGACTCATGGCCACGTTCTCAGTGCTCAAGGGCACGTACTTGAAACTATGCAATGAATTCAACTATTTGCTTGGAAAGTTCAACGAGAACGAGCGCATCAAGATTGAGTTGATCCACGAAAACAACCAACTCCGTAACTTGCTCTTTGAGTCAATTAAGGAGAAGGAGCTCGATAGGAAGAAGTACCGCGCCGGGCTTGAGGCTGCAAGGGCTGCCGCACGAAAAAGTGTCAGCTAGCCACCAGTCACTTCCTCTGTTCCACAGGTGGGTCAGTTTTGATGATCAAATCCATCGGTCAATTGGACCCATGTCAGTTGATCAGGTGACCAACTACCATCCATACTTTAGCATAGTCATATAATACGTCGTATTGCATGTATACTAGAATAGTAGTACATGTATACTAGAATAGTAGTACATGTATTTTAGAATAGTAGTACATGTATTCTAGAATAGTAGTGCATGTATTCTAGAACAGTAGTACATGGAGAGCGGTGTGTATTTAGTGACTAGTGGAGTGAGTGAGTGTCGCACGGACTACATACTTCCCCATGACCTACTCCAAACACCAGGAAACCGTGCTTTTGGAGCTTGAGATGATTCTCTCTACATTGAAGCAAATCCAGGGGAATCTAGAACATTCAATTTCTCTAATGGCTTCCAATAAAGATCTGTCCCATGACTACAAGCTGGTAGTCCGGGCCAACATCACCAATGTGAATACCATTCTCCAGATGCTACAGGAAGAGCAGAATGAGGTCAAATAGAAAAATCAGGAAAGGGGATATGTGTTAAAAAAGAGGACTTTGAGAAGAGAATCTTTATGACGTTTATGGTGAACATTGTGGATTCGTCTATTTATTGTGAGCTATCACTACACTTTAAGAGCCTGGAGCGCGTTTTAACTCACGCGCGTTGGTACTTCTAAACAGACTTTTGACTTTCAGAGCATGAGTGACGTGGATAAATACGTGGAAAAGTATCAGGAGGCTAAAAGAGCCGAGGCTCTGAATCATGAGTCAAATTATACTGACGGTGAATCTGAGTCTGAATCTTTGCTGGAGTTGCTAGAGCTGTTGGAGAATGAGGATGAGTTGTCTACGCGGTATAAGGAAGACCGACTTCAGCAGTTGAAAAAAGAGATTTCCAGCATTGACCGGGCATCCCATACGATGGGCGATGCAGTTGGGCATGTGACGTTTACTGAGGATGAAAAAGAGCTTATGAATTTGGTGACCCGGTCCGAGTACGCTTTGGTACATTTCTACCAGCCCACCTTCAACAGATGTATTGCCATGAACAAGGTGCTCGACGTGATAGCAGAAAAACACTTGGCGCTTAACGTGGTGTGTATTACTGCAGAAAAGGCCCCGTTTCTTGTGGCCAAGCTTCAGGTCAAGGTGCTTCCCTTCGTGGTCATCTACAGGAACGGCCAGGAAGTGGCCCGTATAGTGGGCTTCGAGGGTATTGGTAAGGATACCGTTTCAGTGGACTCGTTGGAGACAAAACTATTACTGTGTGGAGCCATCCAACGGAAGACCATCAATTTTGCCCGGCCCTCTGCCCACCAAAAAGATGCCGAGGACTCCGAAGACGATTGGTACTGAGTCCAGTCCTAAGTCCAATACCGAGCCCCTTAATACTTACTTCTCAGTGATGCTTTTTTTTCAAGGTTAGCAAAAAAGCCGTCGAAGAATTCCTCGGGTACATGTGACGTTGTTGTTGGGATCCCAGTCCCGGTGGTGCCTGTGGTATGCTGGTATTCGATATGTGGGGCGCGAGGTGTACGAGTCATCACCATAGAGGAGCTGACGGTTGCGCAAAACCTTATCGCCTAATCGAGACATGAAGAAGAGGGCAAGACCTGTTTCGTTTCGGAGAGCGGTCTTCTGCTATAGGTGTAGGCATGCGAGTGTTTGCGGCCTAGAGTCCACAAATGGCACACTCACCATCTCATATACCCAGTGATTAGCACCGGTACACCCGGTGCCGATTAGTTGCACCCATAGTGAGTACCATGCAACAAACATGAAACACGAACAAAACAATAAAAAAATTGAAATTGTTCTATTTAATAAAAGATGAAACAAGTCATTTAATTAATTTAATTATATTGTATGGTAGCAGCTTCACTCTACAGAATAAGGACCATAATTAGGGCTTGAGCCCTAGAGATGCGCGGGTCGTGCACATACCATACCAGCCATACCACCCTCATGAGGGCGCACGGTTTTTTTCGAAATCTTTTCTCTTCACCTATTGGTAAGAAAGAAGCACTTTTTTGCAGACGAGCCATTATGCAAATCTTTGTCAAAACCTTAACCGGTAAGACCATCACCCTCGAGGTTGAGTCTTCCGACACCATCGACAATGTCAAGTCTAAGATCCAAGACAAGGAAGGAATCCCACCTGACCAACAAAGATTGATCTTCGCTGGTAAGCAGTTGGAGGACGGCAGAACCTTGTCTGACTACAACATCCAGAAGGAGTCCACTCTTCACTTGGTGCTTAGATTGAGAGGTGGTGGTAGAAAGAGAAAAAAGAAGGTCTACACCACCCCAAAGAAGATCAAGCACAAGCACAGAAAGAACAAGTTGGCTGTCTTGACCTACTACAAGATCGATGACGATGGAAAGGTCGAGAGATTGAGAAGAGAGTGCCCAACCTGTGGTGCTGGTGTGTTCATGGCCCACCACAAGGACAGACAGTACTGTGGTAAGTGTCACACTACTTTCAAGGTTGCCGCTTAGATTGAGTTACTCATGTATATGAAATAACATAATATAGGTCTTCTTGATATTCTGTAGTGCAGTAAAATCTGCTCTGGTACCCCATAATCTATTTCAAAGTATCTATAGTCTACTCCAAGCTCTATAGTGCCATCTAGCCTAGTCATTATACTCTATACCCTATATTCTAGTCTACATTATACAACACTCTATATTATATATACTAAACCATCAGAATGTACTTTATAGTCTAGTTTATAGTCTATACTCTAATGTATGGTCTAGTCTATAACCTTGAGTGGCTTGTATAGAGCGGTGCGAAGTTGATGTGCGATCTCTAGGAACAACAAGTCGCTCTACACTGAGGTCATGAGCTTTGTCATTTACGACTTGGAGGATGATATACGAAAACTACTATCTATAGATGATTTCCTTAGCGGGCTCTCGCCGCATGACTTTATCGAGGAGTTGAGTAAGGACCATATACTTAAAGGAGCAGAGGTCAATAACCTCGAATACTTGGACCCTAAGCCGTACATCCGGACATTCGAGTCCACGTTACGGCACTTGAAGCAATTGGCCGATGAGGCCCAGACACAGAATGAGCGGGCATCCAAGAGTGTGGAGGAGTTTGAACTTAGCCATAGCAAGAACGTGCTCCAGCTTTCGTCGCAGGTGGAGGAAATCGTGTCGAAATTCGACCATCTCGATGTGGAGATCTCCAGTATTACCGAGAAAATCGACCCGTTGAACCAGTCCTTGAACAAAATCACCAAGTCCAGGGATAGATCAACCGAGACCATCTTCTTGATCCGCAGTTATCATGGTTTCTATACCAAGGAGAAGTATGATCCGCTAGAGCAGTTGCGTACGTCCCGAGACCCCGAGCTGTGGCTGAAGTGTGCCAAGACCCTCAATAGTCTTATGGTGCTTGCCAAGAAAATCAATCTTCTTACTGGAAACCTTCCTAAAGTGACCAAATGTGCTGCTGCCATCGACAAGTACGGAGAAATGATGGAGCAGAAGCTTGTGGACCGGTTTGAAATTGCATTTGAGGAAAACGACTTTGAGGAAATGAGTGGTGTGGCCAAGGTGCTTTTTGACTTCAATGGAGGTAGCAGTGTGGTGCTGGCCTTTATGAACAAGTGTGACTTGTTTTTGCCTGAAGAAACGGAGCAACAGGAGGGCGTATACTCGGTGCTAGACAGCGAGGAGATCTGGAAGAAACTCTCGGATCCTCACGAGCAGGTGCCAATGATTTTCGAGGATGAGATCACGGAACACTTGTTGAACCGTCTCAAAATCTCCGTTAAGGGCCAGGCTAGGATCATCAAACAAGTGTTTGAACAGTTTGTGCCGGTGCTCAAGGTGATGGTGCAAAGAATCTACGCCCAAATCGTCCAGAATAAGGTGGCCACACTATTGCTGTACTCACAACAGGCCGGGTCCTTGGCCCATGTTCGTGTGTTGCATGCGCTATTCGTGTTGGTGGGCGACTTCACCAAAGACATGAAGGAGTTCTTCGTGGCCAATGATTTTGATGACAACAATGAGATCGGGTCCACGCTTGACCAGTGCTACTACGACTTGTTCATCCAGTTTCTCTCGGATGACTCGTACTTCAAGCTAGAAAAGGATATGCTTGAGAATCTCATCTACGGAATAGCGCACGAGTTCACCAGTGCAAACGAGAAGTACTTGACCAGAAGAGATCTCGAGGCCAAGCTCCAGGAACACGAAAACGAGGCTGCTGTTCTCAATATGACGGCAGTGGGAACCCACGATAAGTCACAGGAGCGCAGCAAATTCTTATTTGTCGACAAAAGGAGACTCAACAAGTTCAAGGATGTTATCAAAGTCCGGTTCCCAGAAAGCTTATCGATACGGGACTCGTCAGAATCACCACTAGCCACCAAGTCCCTGGCTACATTGAAGATCAGCAACGTGCAGGCAGTGCTCAAAATAGCTATCGAAGCCATAGCTCGAGTGTTAGAGCTCAACCCCACCAAAGCACCCGAATACGCATTGGAAATCATGGAGATCTTGATCTTTGACTTTGGTGGGCTCTACATTGGAAGTGCGCTCGAGGTGGCATACGACAATGCCCGCGTGGAGCTCAGCAATGCTACAAGTGTCCAAGACCCGGCTATGAATTACTTGAAGATATTCAACTTGACCAGCGAGGTTTTGTACTTGCTCTCGTCATGCATCAAGAAGGTGATCATGCCTTGCACGGTGAATAACCCAGCAGTAAGAGGCCGCATGATCAGTTTGACCAATAGCTTTGTCCAACGGTGTGAAACCTCTTTGAACCTCATTCTCGAGACCGTGGTGGAGCTCTTCACCGAACGGTCCACGTACTTGTTGCTGAAGCAAAAGAAAAAGGATTTCCTCTGCGATACCATTGACGATGTACAAGACTACACCGAGGTATGCGAGAGTATATCGGATTTTCTCATCCACTGCCACACGCTCTACAAGGCCAATACCAACAATGACAACCTCATCAACGTGTCGATTAAGGTGGGGATGATCACGTTGAACCTCTTGTTGGACCACTTCAAAAAGTTCAGTGTCAATTCCACTGGTGGAATAGTATTGACCCAGGACGTCATCCGCTACCAATCGGTGATAGACTCGTGGGAAATTCCCGAATTGAGCGAGCGGTTCCAGATCTTGAGGGAGATCAGCAACTTGTTCACGGTGCAGCCCAACTTGATCAACTCCCTTATCACCGAGGGCCACCTTGCCAGTTTGAAGGTGTTTACTGTGAGGCAGTACATTTCCAAACGGAGCGACTTTAGTCCTTCTTACATCGAGAGGTTCTTTGGCCGGAAACAGGGTGTGCATTAATTAAGGTATACTTCAGGCTACATTGATTCATTCAGTTTTTCATTGTTTTTGGTGAAATGATGATTTGTGTCTTCTGGTTGTTGTATCTGTTGGTCATCCTTATCTACATTTGGTTTTTTTTGAGCCACACCATAACGGCCATCACGGAAACCACTGCACACTGCAAGAATACCACCGTCTTTTTACCAGACACTTTTGCTGGTCTAGCATAGCTTGCAGACATGTAAATCAATACATAGCATACAAGGAGACTGATCAAGTAGATCTTGGCCGCCAAGTATGGGCGAGGCAACAAACACATTGTGGTTTGGATGGTGGACGTGCTTGGGTCTGGGTTGTAGCCTGGACCTACTCCATTGGGGTTATTTAGCGACAACAAGTGGATAGCAGGATACTTGATGCCGTTAGTCATGGAAGCAGTTTTGCACGAGATCTCCCGGGCTAACTTGACCTTGTTGTCGGAGTAGTCAACGTGCTCCATATCACACACGTCGTGGTCATCTCCACTGAGCACTAAAGAGGGCCTCAATTGCTTAAAGATATCATCTGAAAAAGGATAATAGTCAATGACCGTTTGATACTGGACTCCTCTCTGAAGCGGAAAGGGTTTCTTGGACTCTCTTCCTTCAGCACACGTTTCCACGGATGGGTCCCTGTATAAAGGGACATGAGTAAGCACTAGACGAGGTAAATTGGGGTCAATTTCCGCCTGGCAAGTCTGGAGAAATGTCCTTGCCTGGGTATGGACCTCGGGGTCTTCATGCGACATTGAAATCGTGTCCAATTGAATAAATGTATGGTTGCCAAGCACATAGTAGTCATTAGCCTTACCAAAATAAGCTGCAAACCGCTCCATATGAGCAGTACTAATGTTCTGGAAGCCAATGTCGTGGTTTCCAGGAAGCCCTCTATAGGAGCGTTTGTCAGGTCTCTCAGGGAAAATCCGGTTGAACCGGTGATATTCCTGGACCCAAGCAGAATCCTCCCACTCACGTCCTCCATCAAACAAGTCCCCCACGAAAATCGTGGAATCCGGGTCAAGGTGGGATTGCATGTACTTGTGGTTGATGTAGAGGTAATTGTCACTCATTTTTCGGAGCAAGTAGCCGGCTAACCGGGGAAGCGTGGGGTAAGTGTGGTCATCCACCAATTGAGGGTCAGCTATCAAGGCCACACGATGGGGCTGCACATGGGCTTTTTCACCCGTCCAGGACTCCCAATTGCTCCATTCACATGCCTTCATTGCATTGGTGACTCGAGTCCTCTCGAGGTAGTGGACTACCGATACCCAGTATACCATGAACAAGAGCCATAGTTTCCAGCTGATACGGGAATTCCCCGAAATCCGTTTTTCTGGATCCAGTTTTGGCTCTAGAAGTGCCTTCTCGGGACTCTGCACATTTCTGCGGCGAATCTCCATAGTTAAGTCAAGAGGAGGAAGTAGGCCGTAGATCAATAGGTGTAGTTTGACGTGTCGCAGCTGATCCAGTCGCAGTTAAAGGTGCAGGACCAAGGCATACTTAGTCATTTATCTTTGCATTTAATTACTCACCTTTTCTCATCCATTAACACATTAGTCATCCATTAACACTAGAGAAAGAGAATCCGATTGGTTCTCGATATTCAAGTTCATGGGCGAGGAAAATAAGAGGAGACGCTTGCGGCTGAGTGACGAAGGTGCTAAACTTTCCAGCTCTTCCAAGCTCTACAATTTCGATGACTCCAACGATCTCTTATATAAGGATCAGAACATATTACTAGACACTTCATCCAATGCACACACGCTACCGAAGTACAAATATTATAACGAGCGGTGTGAGTTGCCAAAGCTCCCGAAAAAAGAGTCCCAAATCACTCTGGTGCCTAGCGTGCTCTCACGTCGTAGAAAGCACAAGGTAGACCCTTTGAGCGACGATGTCTACGTTGTGTTTCACCGACGCATGATGAAGGACGAGAGGTCTTGCACGGCTGCAGACAAGAGCAGGATCGTGTTTGAAATGGATAATCTTAGGACGCAATACGAGCTTCTTCAGCAGCATGACTGGTCCAAATATTTACCTTCGGTGACTCGGATCAAAGACCGCTCCGACTACGACGAACTACAGCGGAAAAGAAAGTTGACACTGGTGGAAATAGAAAAGACATTTGTGAAGTATTCCAACTGGGAGACCCGCAACTCGGTATTGAGCTCGGAGATCAAGAGCTTTGAGAGTGGCTCTTTGAAGGACTCTCAGGACAATGATAAAGACGACGACGAGTCCATCTTAAGTGTTCCTTCTGAGCAAATTCTCAGAAATCGCCGCAGAGAACGTGCCCGTAGAGATGGCTTTTGCTTTCGGTTGCGCCTAGGAAATGGCTATGATATTGTCTCCAACCCATACCTGCTCCAGAGAGTGTCCATCCAAGCCTCTGTGCCGGTCCATGCAGGGTTCTGAATAGAAAGAAAGCCGGGGAACAAAAAGAAAAATGATAGGCTGGAAATGGCAGAATTGAAGACATTCACGTGATGCACTTGATGGTGTACTAGGTGGTGTACTCTCTGGCACATTGCACCATGCGTGTGAATAACGGCCCAAAAGACGCAGGCTCGCTGAGCTTGGTGCCAAGTTCAAGACTACCTATTGGATACTCGATCAAGTAGACCAATTTGGGTTGTTGTCGCAACTCAGGATCAGCCCTGCTGGGACGAAACGTCTCCATAGCAGATGCCCCCACTCCATAAGCAGAAGCAAGATATTGCCGTAAATAGATCAATGCCAAAATGGACTGCGAGTAAACCAAGAGATGCTGTAAGTTGCTAAGAGACATGCCGTCTCCGGCCTGTGACCCTATGGTGGATGTGATCTTCTCCGAGATGTCTAGGCCTTCTTTGGTGATGGACCTGTCCAAATGGTACACCAAGAGAAACACCTCTTCCGACGAATCGAAACGGAGTTTCAGAAGATTCAAAGCGAGAAACACCGTTCTGTCCCTTTGGTCAACGGCCGTCTTTAGACTTTGAGCCCGGATGTCCAATGTAAAGAGCTTGGCCAACGATAATATGAACTTCTTCCGCGCCAGGTACGTCCTCTTGATGATGTTGTACACCGACTCGAGGAACGTGTTCAGCTGCTGAATATCGCCTGTTCTCTGGACATATTTGGCTGCAAGCCCCACTGCTTCACTATAGCTTCTATCGGCCAAAGACTCGTGCTTGTCGAAAACGTCTGCATGGAGCTCTGATCCCACTCTTCTGATCTTGGGGTTGGGAGATGCCTGGAGTGCTATGATGGTCGGTACACATACCTTGGGGTTGGCGTAACCCAACTTCATCACCAACTGGACGTAGAGCACGCATAACTCTCCAGCCTCCCCACTATCCAAGATGCAAAGCTCAAGAATATTGGGTGTATACCGTTGAACAATTCCTGTGCAAACACTATCATTCAAGGACTGCATCCCAAGACCAAGGAACCGGTTTCTGTTTCTCTCCTCATCATTAGTACCTTGCTTGCCTTTCTTCTCCACATCCTCACTTTCTTTGGCAAGATACCGAGTCAACCCAGAAACTATGGCAAGCTTGATGGAATCTGGGCCTGACTGTAACTCATCATCAAGAGTTTTGAGAACAGTTTCGGAAAGAAAAATTTGTGGGTTGTATGAAGCAACACTGATGAGACTTTTCTCGGCACAAGCCCGGACTTTGACCGGCAAAGAAGGCTGGCAGAAGTATATAAGGTACCTCGTGATGAGACTCACAATAGTCTCATTAGGCTTGAGTCCAATGCCACTTCTCATGAACACTTGGGTATAACTTTGAAAGTTACAGTAGCTCCCAAAACACCCAAGCAATTGTAGAAGCTTGCAAGTTTTCGTGACTTCATTGGTTCCAGAAGGCTCAATTCGGGCCACCTGTGGCCATAGAAGCTTCATGGAAGAAATTGTAGCCTTGGCCAATCCTGGGTTATCTGACCCTGCTGTGAGCAATTCAATGACTTGCACTGCTTCATGCAACTCTTTAGACTCGAACTTTGTGAGTCTCTTGAAAAGCAATTCAAGTGTGCTTGACAGGAACTCAGGACGCATTGTTCTGGAGTTAGCCAATGCCAACCTGGTAATTTTGAGTGCATGGAAACAATTAGACTCACTTGAATCATCAATAAGGTAAGGTTGCAAATTCACCAATTGGTCCTGCGTAATCAAAGTCTTATCGCACTGAACTAGGACATTCACCAATTGTAAAGATTCCGTCGGCCTGATAGTATAGTCTTCTGCAACTAGAGCTTCGTCAAGAATATACGACACAACGTCCTTGATAAGTAAGTATCTGGATCTTTTAGGGTCGTCAGTTTCGAGAGCCTGGTCAATGAAGCTACTCAAAAAGTGCCTCACTTGCTTCCCTTGCTTGAGAACTTCAACCATAACCTCCATCAAGACCTCCGAGTTAGTTTTTGTATTCGACTTCTGAAAGAGTAACGACAATAGATTGGTCCGTGTCACACCTGCAAAAGAAGTTTCTGAGTCATGAAGTCTTCTCAAAAGTTTCTCAAAAGCATAGGCCTTGACTGTAATGTCATCAACCTTAAGGTAGGCTTCATGCATGATTTTGGCTACCCGTTTTCGAACCAGAATACTCTCATCATCAGACATTTCCCCCACTGATCTGTAATATGTCTTGGTCAAGTCTTCACTGGTGAACATGTACTCAGCTAGCAAATCAATGACGGCATCTCGGGACAAAGCGGATTTTCCTGTCAACAAACGAGAAACTGACTGGTTGATTTTCATCTTGAGTAAAATCTTAGGCTCCACTTCAATCAACCGAGAGAGAACCTTAATGGCTTTTGCTGTCACCTTTGCTCGGGGTGACTCTAATGAAGTTTTGAGTAGAGTAACAAACTTCTCATAAAGAGTCTTATAGGAACCACTCATAAGTATCAATCGGTAAGACTTCCGTGCAGTCGAACCAAGCTCGGAGCTGGAAAACCCGGGATCTGATAAAGTGCCATGTGCAGAAAATTTAAATAACTCATCCACACATTCATTGAAAAGACCTGATCCATTTTGATTTACCTCATTGTTAGAATGAGCAGTCTCAGAATCAATAACCAAAGAGCCAAAATGATCTATTGACTTCATGAGCTGAAAACGAAGCTCTGTATTTTCTGAAATAGGCACAGATCTTAGGTCTTTGAGGTAATGTAACACTTCTTTGTGAGCACTTATATTCTGAGGGTTGTATGGGTCAAAGTTGAGCCCACTGCCATCACGGCCCTTCAACTTCAAGTATTCAACTCCAAAGGTGCCAGACATATCAAGGACCATAGGCTCGAGGTTTGGGGGAATGTTGTTTGACATCATCTCTGATACTAGTTTGGTGATTATTGTAGATAGCACACTTTCTGCACCTGGCCATTCTGGAAGAGGTGCCAAAGTGACTAGATCCTTAATTATGGTGACGAGAATTTGCTTTGATTCTTGGTCTAGAACCGATAAGCTGTTATGGATAAATCTAGCGATTTGCTCCTCGGTTTTGGTTGTTTCTTGAAGCTTTGAGTGTGTGATGTCCAAAAGCTGAAGCCGGCGTTGAAGAATGGCATTTTTGGAAGGAACACCCGTGGTCAATTTGACAAATGACGATATTTCTTTTTCGGTCTCTCGAAGATCAAAACTTTGAAGAAGTTTCAATATGAGCACACACGTGAACAGGACACTGGCACCCAGCGAAAGCCTGGTGTGATTATCCTGGTTTTGAGCCAGAATTTCCTTTAAATTGTAGAACACCTCATCAATGATGAACTCGCGTTGAGAAGCATATGACTTGAAAATGTCAACTATGAAATCCACAAACACGACTTTCATACTGTGGAACTCGTCATTCTTGGACTTTGCAGCAATTGCACCAATGCAAAGGTATTCGAGTTTCGTAATGTGGTGTTCATCTATAGCTCTGTGTCTGACCTGCATTGAAAATGCATGCAAACAAGCTAGAATCTCCTTCTGGAGTTCTAGACTCTTTTCACTTTGTTTCACTCGATCAACGAGGATACCAAGGAATGTGACTATGGCATCAATAAATGAGTCGAGATGTAATTGGCGATCATGGATGCTCGAGTTTAAAATATGGAGCAAAACCGTGCAAGCTTGAATGGAGTCGCTTAGTTCGGCCACGTTTGGTGTTTTGGACATGGTAATGGTTTTCACACATAATTTCTGGATCTTGAACCTCTGACTCAGACTAAACGATTCCAGCTCTTTGCAATTTTCCGAGTAAATCTTGCGGATCTCATTCAATGCAAATGGCAGAAGAGATGCCAGGCCGTTTCTGAGAATTAAGTATTTGGAGTGCTGCACCACATCCTCCATATAATGGCCCTCAAGTTCGAGATTGTCCAATACTTCATTGAGTCCCTTTTCCCGAAAAGCAGAGGATTTGGACTGGTCGTATGCCATTTTTTTCTTGGGTGCCATACCAGAACCTTCTGGTCTTGCCAGCCGTTTCTTTGCATTGCCAGCCATAGCAGACCTGAGCCTAGTCCTATACTCTTGAATATGCAGGTTAACCCTTGGCATATCATCAAGAGTTTCAAGAATGTCCAAGTTATCTCCAGCAATACTGGATACATCGAGGTTAGCATCAAGGTCCTGTATAGACGATTGTGGAACTATGTCATGGTCAGATTTTAAAAGTTCGTAAAAAGACGGTATTTTGCCAAGACTCGATTCCTTTGTACCATCTGCAGCAATCACCGGCCGTTTAAACGTGACCCGGTCTAGTTCAGGGTCCTGAAAAGCCTTAAACTTGGCCGCAAAACTGGCAAACACATCTTTTTTTTCTGTAGATAACTCGTGATAATTCTGCTCCAAATCCTCAACCATTTGACTGGCTGCACCGGAAACATGATCTTTGGGGTTGGTTGCTTGGGGCCGAATACTGCTGATGGAAGCGAGCGGAGCCAAGTCCTGCTTAGGCACCAAGTGGTAGAACGGTGCGAGACCTAGGATTTCACTCAAGTCGTTGGGCAACGTGGTCATAGTTACACGTTCAGATACGGCGCTCGAGGGTCTTTATATACAATGAGCCGTCATGTGCAATCATGTAGTGTCTGCTTTCACTGGGTACAAAAGACAGTAGTGATGCAAGGTATGGAGACGCGCATTGATTCGCATTACAGTGGAGATGTCTTAGTCTACGATGGAGTGTACTGCATAGAGATGAGATGTGAGTCTAATATATTATACCCTATTTAGAATACAATGTATTGAAACGTCTTGACTTTTGAATTGCCAGAATTGAAGAGGTTATTGGCAAATATCCATATGATGATCGTGTATAGTACATTACCCAAGCTTTCAGTCTCTCCCACACTCGGGTCTTCTCACTCTTACCCATTCGCACCACTCTAAGTCTACTCTGCTTTATCGAAAGACCTGAGTGGGGTAAGTTGACTTTGAGTGATAGTTCCTTGGGGCACTGATTGCCTGGAGTTAAGCAACGGCATGTTGGCCCGGATTGCAAACCAGTTTGTCCACAAGTTCCTCCATATGCTTCTTTTGGTATAGACATTGATGTATGGATGTGAGCTGTCATGCGAAGGCCGTACGTGGTTGAGATACTCTCTCGTAGAATACCCATTCGCCGTCAAAAATAAATGAAACACCAAGAGCATTGATGGGTATACGGCTGAAATGCACCCAAGAATTCCAAGGAAGAAGGCTGCTGGATACTGTGCTATAGACTGCAGGAACGAAGTAATCGGACCGGCCAGATACTTGTAGTAGCAGCAATGGGCAAGCGAAAAAGCAGCCACGTAGATACTGAGTACAGTAGCAGTAAGGAGAAACCAGAGAAAGTAGCGGTAGTTGCGTACTCCCACGCAATTGTTGAGGAAGATACAATGGTGGTCATGGCTGAGAACACATGTGCCGCAAATGGAGCAATGACTCAGGCGAGGAAGACGCCAAATGTGACACGTGGAGCAGTATTTGACACTGACCCCATTCACCCGGTCACTATGGTACGGCAAGGTGATGGTATTGAAGTATTCGTCCGGCCCATTTGTGGTAGCTAAGTATTGAGGGTCATAAGGAATATGACTATTCACAGGAAGGGTGCCTGGGTCAATGGTAGATGCCTTCACAAAGAAGGTACACGTCAAGAGCCAAAGGTATGTGAATATGATCACCACAGCAGGGCTCACGTGCTGCCACATCCAGGTGGCCTCATAGACCCAATAAAGAACCCCTGTGGTCACAATAACTGCACCCACAAATACATTCAAGGGTTTCAGCTTGGTACATCTAAGGCGCCCACCAAAAAAATAGTACACATGGGTGTATTTCTGGATCTGGTAGTTTCGAAGACCATGGCCTTCTGGTTGTACCACGTAACTGGGGTCGGTCAATAACCAGTTGGTGAGGAATTTATGGTAAAACGGGAGCTCGGGGGTCACACCAGTGCTTTGATCATCAGAGATGATCACCATGGTGTGGAATAGCAAATCCCAAGACGGCGTGGAGTCTGGAGAAGGTGGTGTAGTCCATGAGAAAAAGGCTCAGCGCTCGTGTTTCCGCCGCACCTCTGGCCTGCGCGCAGTGAACATGCTCATTGAAGCTTTACCTATAACTCGCACTGAGGCTCTGCTAACTACCATCAAGAACCATGTGGAAATCTGGTTTTGCACGTCACGCTACCAGGACCTTTCCTGCAAGACCTATAATACGAAGGCACATTTCTGCCTCGGCTGGGGCCGGAAATGGCTTGAAAGGCTGGGGCACCATTATCAATATTGCTGCTGGTGGCTACATTGGAGGCTTGATCGTGTGCTTTGGGTCGTTATACTTCATTTACAAGGACGCTGACTCCAGACAGCACATCCCGTTTGAGATAAAGTTTTCCAACCAAGTTACCGCCGTCAAGGCTATCAGCAAAGACGATGTGCTCAAGAGTCCTAGGTATTCCGTGAAACACTACCGGCGATTGCTAATTGACTTGGCCCAAGAAGCCAAGCCGGACTTGGAATTTGACGAAACGCTCCCCGATGGTCTGCGCAACTATATGGTGCCGTTGCTCAATACGGAGGAGTTGCTCCGGGGCAAATCGGCCGAGTTCACCAATTTCTACGTGGACATAGTGCTTAGGTATGCGAAGGCACTCCTTGCTAAAGGCCAGCTCCATGACTCGGTGAATCTTTTGAAACGTATGGTCAATGATAATGAGGTGTTCTACAGAATGGGTGATGTGGAGCGTATGTCCCAATGCTGTCGTTTGCTTAGCAGGGCCACCTCGGACCTTGATGAAAAGATGGGCTACTTGCAGAGGTCTGTGGATATGCTCACAAGTGTTTACCTGAACATACGGATCAACTCCGACTACTTAATCGAGGCAGACTCCCTGGTCAGTGACGAGCTTCTCTTGACCTTGAACGGCCTCGCTTTCAACTATGCTCTGTCCTCGCACAGTGTGAGCCGGAAGGAGAAGCAAAAAGCTCTCAACAATGCACTCAACATCTACTTGGCCAACCTCCGGCTCGTTTCAGGAATCTCGGAAAAGATTGCCTCGGGTGAAATGAACCAGCTGGCGGTGCCACTCTTCAACTGTGATCCCGACAATACCAAATTCATCCAGGCCGAGATAAAAGCTCACGTCAGCGAGATCCTCTGGGCCAAAGGGTACCGGAAAAACGCCATTTCTTGGGGAGAAGAGGTGATTGACGAGATCTACTTTGATAGAGCCACCGACCCTCGTGCGGTACCGATTCTCTCCAATGTGCTAGCCAACTTGAATGTCATGTATAAGGCACAGAAGAACACTGAGGGCCAACGCTGGTGCAATTCGCTCAGCTCGGACTTGCATGCATTTGAAGCAAATTCAGTTACTTGGTACGACAGCTTGGTGCATAGATTCACCAAGGTCATATACTACAAAGGGCCATTGGGAATTCTCGAGAAGGCCTTGAAGGAGCGATTTGGCTCTACTCAAGTCGTTCCAGAACTTGAGCAATACGAGGCCGAGGACGAAGAGACTTAGATAGTACGAGACAGTTTCAGGCGACCCATTTTTAGGATTAGGATTTGAAACAGTTTCGAATCTGAAACAGTCTTGGGTTTAAAAAGATTCAGGACTAAACAAGACAACTTTGAGATAGACGAGACTAGAATCTGAACACATATGGTTGATTAGATCTGGTGGAATTGGCATGCGGTGCGACCTGTATATAGACACCCGGTGCGACCAATCACATGGCTACGAAGTGTAAGATCCGGGGTTCCTGGGTACACTAAACATAGTGAGAAACCAGCCAGAAAAATTAACCTTCCCCATTCTTCCCTCTACACCCACCACAATGTTACCCATCACACGTATCGGAATATCACTGAACATCGCCAGATGCTCCATGCTCGCTAAGCCCCTTGCCATGCGTGGCTTCAAAACCATTCCACAACCCCCGGGAAACATCATTGGTACCGTCAATGACGCTTATGTCCCCCCTAAGGCACACAAGACGCACGGCTCGTACCACTGGACGTCAGAGAGAATTGTGGCCATTTCTTTGTTGCCATTGGTGGCTTCTTCCTTCACCTCCACCACGTCGGTGGCTCTCGATACTACCTTGTCTGCTTTCATCTTATATCATTGTCACACAGGATTCCAGTCTTGTATCACGGACTACATCCCAGAGAGAGTGTACGGAAGCTACCACAACTACGCCATGTACTTGTTGACTTTCGGCTCGGGTGTTGCTGGATACGGAATTTACGAGATGGAGAAAAAGGAAGAGGGTGGCTTGTCCGGTATTGTCTCACGGTTGTTCCGTGCTTAGTGCCAGTACTCATGAAGTTACGACTCGAGGCATAGCGGTTGGTGCATACATGGCATGACCATGGTAATTTATTGAATACACGAAATCAATAGACGCGTTTAGATACTAGATCTCTGGTAAATTGTGCCGGCTGATACTTGAACTACTTCGTCCGAGAGATTTCCAACTGGTCACTTCTCTGGCTCAACTTAGTTAGTCGACTGACCCAGCTGGCTATTAGGAATCACTTTCTCGTCTAGCCACCTTCTCAAATGTATATTTGCCTGCTGGACCGAAACATCCTCCACTTCCTCTGGTGAGAGAACACGTAATGTATATTTGTCTTCATTATAGGCATCTCTTAACCTTGGTGTATCTTCCACTAGCACAGCTTGTTTGATTTCATCAATCTTGACCAGAATGACTCCGTATTCAATCATATTGATCAATAGTGTTTCTAGAATATCGTAGTTGTTTATTTCGGGCCCAACCTTGGAAATCAAATGCTGTAGACTGACCTCATTGCCTACATTTTGATTGAGGACTTTGAGAATTGTGAGTTCAGTCAATTTGCGTTGTTCTTGGAGATCTAGGACGAGAAACGCTTGGGTATTGGCTTTATATATGGATATGTTCCCATACGAGAAGAGCTCGAGGGTATTAATTAGTTTCTCGGTTCCAGCTGAGAAATGGGATGTTTCATCACACGCCTGCTCGAGAAGGTGTCGGAAATTGTAAGTGTGTTCATCCCTGAATAGTTTTCTTATTTCACTTTCCAGAAGCATGGTGGGAGTAGTTGATATCAGTTCGCGCGTGAGCATGAGTGGTGGCTCAGGTCAACTGTACATCTTCAACCAAAGAGGGATACACTTGGCGAATGATGCAGTCGAGCAATTTCACCACGAGTAATTTGTTCGCGTCACTGCTGGAGCTTTCGGGGGAATCGGCTGCAAAAATCCGGAGGAACAGTTCGATTTCCTCTGTTGCCTGGTTGGGCCCTTGGTCCTTATATGCAATCGAGCGGACCAATGCACCCAAGATTGGATTTTTAGAGGCTTTTGAAAGAACAGAGGAGTATATCAAATGGGATAGCTCCTTTGGATTGATTTCATTTGCTGGGGTCTCGGCCTGCTTCGTGGTCTTGTCAAAGACTGTGCTTCTAAGCTTCGCAACCGTACTTGCCAAGAATCCGTCCTGTAGAACTGAGGATGTTCTGATACTTGCCAAGATGAAAGTGATGACGAAGTCCTCGACTTTATGTGACAATCCTCTGCAAACCGAAAGAGAGGCTCTAATGAGAGAAAGACCATGCGCCAAAACGGACCTGACCTGACTAAATCTCGTGATTGAATCCACAAGACCAAACACAGGCGAGTGTAAAATCAGAGGTCTTGTTTCCGCCGTATCCGTGTCCTTCAGGAGCATCAACGACACCACTTTCCACCCCTTAGACACTTGGGTAGTTATATTCTCAAATACGCCTTTCTTTGGCACCCTTCCTTTCTCCGGTAATACATCTGGGTCTTGGGCCATTTTCGTAGCCAAAGGAGTTAAAACATCGTTGAGAAGGAATTTCGGCGACGAAAGAAGCCCCACGAGTTTCCCAAACACCATATCTGCTATGATTATAGTGAGAAGATTGGTGACTATCTCTGAGTCATGACATCCTTGTACTGTTTCTGGATTATCACCAAAAGTAGCCTCTAAAATCTCCAGAACAATGGCCCGGTAATACACTTGTCCAGGATCTGCGTCCATGGAAGATGTACCAGGATCATTATTAGCTCCCAGAAACACAATGTGAGACTCGGCCAAATAACGCCTTGAAAGAGATATCAAATCTGTTTCTGCCACAACATTATTAGAACCTTTATCAAGAAACTCTGCAGCGTAACTTGGCACTCCATCAATAAGCCGGTTCTCCAGGATATGCAGATTGAGTATTCCAGCCATCTCATTGATCATACCTATAAGCCGGGACAGTTCGGCCACGGCCAGAATCCTCCTTGCTAAGTCCTTCACAAAATCACACAAGGCTGTGTATACCTGTACAACGAAATCAGTATTATCAGTGTTGAGCTTCAGTAAGTACCACGACAGCACATAGGAGGTCACTATAGAGCTTAGGAACAAGTGTAGCTCAAGGTTCAAGTCGGGGTAACCTTCGCCAACCAAAACAGGCAAATACACCTTAAGCTGCTTTAACGAAACCCTATTGTTGGTGATCAAAAGCTGTGCCGGCACATATAGCTTGACGAGGAGCTGGAACTCCGAAGACTCCACAGTGACATGGGGATCGTTTTTCTTTGGTTTGAGTGACCTTATTCGGGACTCGGTCCCAATCACCACCTTATTTTCCTTGAATGCATTTCCTTTCTTGTATGCCCTTCGGGGCGCCTTCTTATCCATGAGATAAGATAGTAGCCAGTGCGCGTATAGGGGACATATAATAGAGCCATCGCGGTGTACTAAACTGGTATAAGCGAGCCAAAGAATAGGACTTAGTGGAGAAAGCAATAGATAATTTTTCTTGGTTTTCATGGACCAGTTCTAGAACGTCACGTGATCACACTTTAATGATATATACACCCTTCAAATTCCTACCACTTATTGCTTCAGTATTGCTTCAGTATAGGTTATGCACTAGGTTATGGACTAGTTTATGGACTGTAGCTATGGACTGTAGCTTAGAGTCCACTGCAGCTACTTCACTCTAGTGCGCACTGCATCGCACATCAGTCCAGTATAAATACCATAATTAGTCATGTCCTTTTTTCTACCGAGGAGATTTGTATCCCAATGTGTCACCCGGTTTGAGCCTCTTAGTGAAAACTATAAAACTCTTAGACACGTGCATTTCGATGGCATCACTCCATTCTCCAAAGGCCAGGAGATCCAGAAAGCCATGGTGAATGCTAACTTGGACTTTAAGAAAATGGAGTCCAAGATCAAGAAACAGAAGGCCGAATACCACAGTCAAGGCGTGAAGTTGCAAGACTATGAAGTCAGTTTCTTGGACCGGGTTCTTCTGATGAAGCCATTTCCGACGCTTTTGACCTTTGAATTCGAGAATGTCTTCACCGGTGGAAAGCAGATGAAGCAGGATCCCACTCTCCCACAGAAAATCGCCGACTACGAGCGGCAGGGCTGTAAATATTATCAGTTGGAAAGAGGTGGCCAGGTCACGTGGCATGGCAAGGGCCAGTTGACGGCGTATCTTATCTTGGACCTCAAGCACTTTTCCCACTTGAGCGTGCGGTGCTACGTGGACTCTGTATTGCTCAAGTCGGTGCAGAATTTATTACACAAGAATTACCTGCTTGAGACGCACCTCAATGCAAACCCGGGCGTTTGGGTGGGCCAGAACGACTCCAAGATCTGTTCTGTTGGCTGCAACATCCAGCGAGCCATCACCTCATATGGGGTGGGCTTGAACATCAACCCAGACCTTAAGTTTCTTAATTCCCACGTTTTATGTGGATTGGAGGGAACCAGAACCACTTCCATAGAGGAGCAGAGGGTCGGCCATTCTGCTTCAGTTAAGGAAACCGGCGACCAATTAGCCAAAGAGTTGGCCCGTCTACTCAATATCCGAACTGTGGAACACTTGGATGGGGCCGAGCTTCTCAAAGACACCCCAGAGGAGAACCCAAACGACCAATAGAAATCTTCGACTTGATAGAAAAATCAGTATAGACCAAAACTACCTTATACTTTACCCCGGAGGAAGAGAAGGAATGGCACTGAGCTTGGTCTGAGTTTGTTGTAGTTTGAGCCGAGACAAGGTATACTTAAGACGGTCTTTCTTGTTTTGTAGGAGTTTTAGACGAGCAAGCTGCATTTCAGTAGCAGGCGAGGTGGATTGGGGCCCATCCCGGCCATCCAGGGCATTTTTCTCTGCAGTATGTAGCCTGACCTTCTGGAGCTCAGACTTATTCCTCAAGGCATCTCTCTTCCGCCTTAGACGATCCAAATCCCGATGTATACGTTCGCTTAGATCCTTAATCTGTGGATGGGAAGTATTCTTGGCACATTCCTTGGCTGCATCGATATCTTGCTCCGGCACTAGGCCAAACACCTTTTGGATATTGAGCACCTTCTTGAGCCGAGCCACATCTTTTATGGCTAGCTGTAGCAATTCATTGGAGTTTTGTAGTGTTAAAGTCGACCGGTCTAGAACACGTGAGCACGTGCTTAGTGGGGCGGAGTCCATGTGTGTGTAGTAAAGTGTGTGTGTAGTAAAGTGTATCGAGTATGTGGAGGTTGAGGTGTGTGTTTTGATTCGCGAGAAATAATTTGTATGGCCCATATTTTCTATATCGGCCGCTTGAGCTCACGAGAAAGAATGCACCGCAAGCCTCATAGCTCTAAAAGCCGTGTGGGGGATAATGATATTTTTTTTTTCACTAGAAAATATCTGGCGATTATGAGCCCAGTCCATTATTCAATTAACAAATGATTTTTTTCTCTTTTCGATTTTTGATCTTGATTTTAAACTTTATTGGTTCCTCTGGTTTGGCTCTCTGTTTTGGGCTCTACCCAAGTTTGCTGAGGTCTGCAGATATACTGCAAAATTCCGCTTCACGCGTAGTGGTAATCATGAATACACCACAAGACAAATATACCAGTAAATAAGGAAATAAGTAAATCAGTAAATAATTTTCATGGGAATTTAAAGGATTTATATAGTATTTCCTTTTGCTTTTGTACCCCTAATTATTCGGTAACTTTCTGTACATAAACTCAAGGGTCACCACTGACGTTGCTTGTCGCTAGTGTGCCTGTGTGAAGTATATACATGTCAATATTCAAGGCTCGCGCCATATTACAACGCCAGTAGTGCATTTCTTACAAGAACCGTCAGCACGGGAACCAACCACGCCTGATCCCAGCCGTCTTTGTCTTCTTGCACAACTCAACTTCGCCAAATGAAAAGCTCCACTTCTAGTGGCGGCACACAAGTCTCCCGACGCAGGTCCAACTCCCAGTCGCATGTGGTAGTCCCACCTCTGTTTCAGAGCCAGAACTCATTCCACGGGTCAGCGTCGGCCAAGAGCTCCTCTAAAACAAAACCACAGAAACGGTATCAGGCTGAGTACTACGTGACGCTAACTCCTCTCAACGATACCTTCACCACCAAGCACATACATGTTCCTTTCTTCCCTGACACGTGTAAACTAGGGCGGCCCACAGGCACACGAGTCAAACCCCAAGTGACGAACGGGTACTTTGATTCCCGAGTCTTGAGTCGAAATCATGCGTGTATGTTCGTGGATCCGAAGAATGGTACTCTCATGGTGCAGGATATGGGCTCTTCCAATGGAACCTTTGTGAATCTGGAGAAGATCACCACCGACCCCGTGCCAGTCAATGTCGGCGACACCATCAACTTGGGCTTCAACATCCAGGTGGAAACCAGCCACAAGCAAATCAGTGCTCGAATAGACAACATCAATGTGGTGTCCAATAATCCCAAGGGCGCTGTGCTGGAAGGTCTACCCCGCCTTACACACAACATCATTAATAATTTCACCGAGGCCGAGATGGCCCACTACGATTTTGTGCAGAGTCTATTTGCCAAATCCCGTGATCAGCCACCGCCAGAAAACTTAGAGCCAGACAAAGAGACGGACGAAAGCGTGAGGGCATTTGACCAAGCCATGTTTGCAGACGTCGTTCCCACCATAGATGAAACATTCACAAATTCGTCCAACCCTTCGAATCTGGCGGGTATATTCAACAACTCTAACATTGTCAGCAGCCCCGAGCTAGTGTCAACGCTCGACTATCTCAACGTCAATGTGGCCAAAATCAAACAGCAGAACAATGCCTTGAAATCCATGGAAAGTTTCTTGGTGAAATACGCATCTCAAGTGGACGAGATCAACTCTTCGTATCTTCGCATGAAGATGAAGGAATACGATGAAAAACTCAGCCATGAGCTTGCGTCCGATTTAGAGAAGTCATCCAAGTTGGCTAAAGAACAAGACCTCAGACTCTCCGAGCAGTCCGATATGATGGTGATCTACAGGAAAAAGATCTCTGATTTGGAGCAGACCAACGGGTTCCTTTTGCGAAAGGTTGAAGCCTACGAGAAATTCAATGTCAATGATATCAGCGATAACGAGTTCAGCTTTACTAATGAATCATCACTCTCCAATTCTATGGAAGAAGTTGGCCGACACCTAAAAAGGGACTCGCCTCAAACTAATAGCCCCGCTTCTTTGTTGCCTCCGCCGTCCCCCGAGATCTTGAAGAGTCCTACAAAGAATGAAAAGGCATCAGAGGAAGACAGCGAAAAAGCAACCTCCAAAGAACCTACACCTACACCCACACCTACACCTACAATTCAGGACCCACAACCGCTCTTCAAACAGTTGCAAAACACTTTGCTCCAATACAAAAACCATGGAGCCATGCTAGGATTTTTAATTGTTGTTGCTGGATATATTTATCAGAATAACAAGTAATGCCTTGCAGTCGCGGCATGAGTCGCAGCTTAACAAGCGGTGCCATTTTCGCTGGGGTGATCGCGCCAGTATCATCTGATTTCAGTTTCGCGTGTTTTATTCAGCTCCACCAACCTGGCCAACTGCCTACTGATCACACTACTTTAGATACTAGTGGATCAAAAAACATCATAATATTGACTTGTGTCTTCTGCATCCAGCTCCAAAAACATGTTGGCTCGCTCAAAAATAGCTGTTTCAACGCCTTTGCACCACGTGCAGAGCAGGCCGTTCATACTCTGGACTGCCTTGACGGCCGTATCATCCTTGGCATTCAGTGAGAATAACCGGCTTGCTTCGAAAATGGAAAGAGGCGAGCTCCATTATGACGACTCCAATGCTGAGATGAACAAGGCCCGGGTGAGAACGGGCGACAACAAATACTTCAAAAGAAGAGACCCGGAGTACCCCGGCCACGTGCCTCTCTCCAGGCCTGAGCAGTTCCTCATGTTTCTTGGCTCATCCATTGGTTCATACTTTCATCCCGAAAGAAACGAAAACATTGTTGCGCTCGGTGAGTCCACAGCAATAAGGCCTATATTGAGAAACCTTCAGAAGCAAATGTTGTCTGACCCGGTTGGACGTCAAATCTTACGGGAACGGCCTAGAATTACAAGCACGTCCTTGGATCTAGACTACTTGCGGTCCTTGCCAGAAAACACCATAGGTAAGTCATACATCAGCTGGTTGGACAAGGAAGGGGTTTCCCCAGATACCAGAGTTCCAGTCCGGTACATCGACAATGAGGAGCTTGCATACATTTTCCAAAGGTACAGAGAGTGCCACGACTTCTACCATGCAATCACAGGCTTGCCCATCATCATCGAAGGTGAAATCGCCGTGAAAGTCTTGGAATTCATGAACATGGGCATGCCGATGCCAGGTTTGGGGGCACTAATAGCACCTTTGAGGCTCAAGAAATCCCAAAAAGAGAGGCTCTACAATATCTACTATCCATGGGCCATGAAGAGTGGAATGAACTCCAAGTTGCTACTCAACATCTACTGGGAAAAGATTCTCGAAAGGGATATCCACGAGTTCCGCGAGGAAATTGGCATCGAGCAGCCTCCAGACCTCAGAAACATGCGCAAGGAGTATCTTAAAGCCCGGGCCTTGAAGAAAGCCTAGAGACTTGACAGGCACGAAAATGGAAATATTGAGGCTGTTCCTGTACATACCGCGTACATCAGCCGTACCGACTGAGAGTAGCAAGCGGAGGCATTCCATACTTACGTACTTAATTCTTAGACCACCCTCTTCTTCCACAAGAAAATTGCCAAGACCCACAGAATCCCATCCACATGTCGCAACTCCTTTATAAGCTATTTTTGAAAAAAGTATGTACTTAAAAAAGGCCTTCCTCCACTTTGTCACTAACACGTAGACCAACCTAGACTCCGTCATCAAGGTGGGCGGAGAAACCACGGACCCATACTTTGAAACCATTCCTGAACAAGAATTGCATTTCTACCAAAGAAAAGGGACCAAAAGAAGAAGAAGGCTCCCCGACATCATTCCCAAGAATGACCATAAAATCTTAGAATCCGTCAAGAGAAAGGCCTATAGGTTGGACTTGCAATTGAGTTTGTGTGGCATCCGATTGGGCTGGGCTGGTGTTATTGGCATTATTCCTTGGATCGGTGATATCATTGCCATGTACTTTGCGTACCAGCTAGTCCGGAAGGCAGACCAGATTGAAGGGGGTCTTCCAGTCGGCTTACGGCTGAGGATGATGTCGAATGTAGCATTTGACTTTGCCATGGGCTTGATTCCAATCGTGGGTGACTTCATGAACATCATGTACAAGTGTAACCTGCGAAACTTTGTGTTGTTGGAGAAACACTTGGTGGAGAAATACCTGAAGCATGTTGCAGTGCCGTCTCATGTTCCTCGGGGGAAGGAATCCCGAGGAAAACACGGTATAGACACTGAAAATACCCAAGAACACTCGGTTTCGACCAAGGATCCCATTGATACTGATAATAAGACTGCACCACAGCAGCAAACAGGATACTATGACGATGCCGGCCGCATGGTTTAGGGTCGTGGACAATAGAGTTATTTCGTGGACGCATAATTAAAATTGAGTTTATTCATGGACGGTTGAGGTTAATCATGAAAAATTTCACTCATTTCTGACTCGATTTCACTAAGGATATCATGCGGCCAATCTGGCAAACTCCTGCTCCAATAAAACCACTCTCTTGTCAAACTCGTCCACGAACATGTAAAGTTGGTCTAACTTCATGAATAATAACTCCAACTTTTCACATTTTTTTAGTAGCTCATCTGCCTCTGTAAGCTCAACATCAAGGTTGGCCTGGTGCTGAAAAACGTCTTGATCTATGGATTCCTTCTTCGCAACCACTGATTTATAGGTTTTCTCCGACAAGCTGAGGATATGGTCCCGAATTTTGTACATCAAGTAGTCATACTGAACAGAGAGATCTTTTATTTGGTACGGGTCATCATTGGGCTCGCTCATGTGTTCACCTGTAGGGATAAGAATGTTAGTGTTTATCGTTGCTGATGTACTCTTTACCGCACTTGCAGATACCTTGTATCTCGTAGCACGTGATACAAAAGCCACCCGAATAACTGCACACCCCACAAAAAAATTACATCACCGTAGATGGATTCGATTTAGCCCTTAAATATTATTCTCTATTCTAAACTATAAAACGGCGTGTCCTTATCAGTAGCTGGTGTGAAGGACGCCAAGCGAATTGCGCCGGCAGTGCACCCGTACACCTTGAGATTGCCATTAGTTGTCCTCGATCTAATTTCCGTAGTCACACCCACACTAAGATCATGTTTTCGACATCTTCCGAGTCGTACTCTCTTTCTAAAATCAACCCCAAGCTTTTACGAAGAATATGTATGTATTCAATGGCTAAGAATTTATCCAATGGGCCTGGTCTCCTCCATGGACGTCGTCCCCCTTTTCCATTTTTTGATAAGCCTACTAACTCCCACAGACCGTGCATGTCGGCCCACTTTAGACGAACCCAACCTTGCACTCAACTTGGAGATCTGTGATTATGTCAATGCCAAGCAAGGATCCGTTCCGAGGGAAAGTGCAATTGCTGTGGTCAAATTGATCAACCAGAGAGACCCCCAAACGTCGGAATTGGCCATCCACCTCTTAGACAACTTGGTCAAGAACTGTGGGTTTCCATTCCACTTGCAAATCTCCAGAAAAGAATTTTTAAACGAATTGGTCAAGCGGTTTCCTGAACGCCCTCATTTTCCCTACAGTAAGATACAACGATTGGTTCTTGCTCAGATAGCAGAATGGCACCAAACCATTTGCAAGACCTCCAAGTATAGAGAGGAGTTCCGCTACATCCGGGACATGCACCGTTTGTTGTCCAACAAAGGTTACGTGTTCCCTGAGGTGAAGGTGGAGGATGCTGCTGTCTTGAACCCTTCCGAAACCATCAAAACATTACGTGACATTCAAAAGGAGGAGGCCATAGTACACAGTGCCAAGTTGCAGGAGCTTATTAGAAGAGGAAAGCCAAATGACTTACAAGAAGCAAACAAGTTGATGAAAATCATGGCTGGGTACAAGGACGATAACATCGAGGAGAACAAGAAGCAAATCTCAGAGGATATTGCACGTTTAAAGAGAAAGGGAGAGATTTTTGCGGAGATGTTGAATGCTATCGAGTCGTCTGGATCCAAAATTGATGATTCCAACGAGACTTTAATCGAGCTCTATAGTGCTATTAAAGGCTCGCAACCGATTATTGCTAAGATCATGGAGGAAGAGCATGACAACGAGGAGTATGTTAACGATTTGTTGGCCATGAATGATTTTATCAACCAGTTGATTGAGAAGTTCCAGCTCTTGAAGGGCGGCCAGACCGAGGCCGCTTCTAAGATCAAGGTGAAGGGAGACGCCAGTAGCGCATCGACTGCAAAGGAATTGAACCTCATTGACTTTGGCGATGAACCCACCACCGGTGAGTCGGGAGAGCAAGAACAGCAAGGCTACCAGGACTTGTTGAGCGAGTTGTCGAACTTGGCATTTACTGATTCTGCCCCTCTGAATCAACAGAAGAAGGTCAACCCTATGGATTTCTTTGGCTCTGGTGGCTCGATCTCCCTTGGCGGAAATTCAAGCGGGATCCAGCAGCCGGTGCCAACATCTTCCCAAGGTAGTGCAGGTGCTAGCATCTCAAACAACTTCGATCTTTTGGGAGACTTTGCATCTCCATCTCCGCAGCTTCAGTCCAACACCACGCAGCAATTGGATCCATTTAGCTTCGACTTCCCTGCTACGACTCAATTCCAAAACAGTGGGCCAACGGTGAAGCAGTCCTCTCTTTTCCATGAAAGTGGAAGCGTCAAATTGGAAATTGAAACATTATCTGACTCCACGCCTACAAACCAGCATGGCTTTTTCTATGTGAGCAGCAAGCAAAACGAGACCATCTCCAATATGAGGTTAATGGTGGCTGCAGCCAAGGGATGCAAACTAGAATTGAAGCCTCAGAGCAGCAGCATTTTGCCAGCTCATAAACAGAGGGGATTCCACCAGGAGTTTTTTATTGAAAACACCTCTCAAAAGCCTTTGAAGTTCAAGTGGAAGCTCGAATTCTCCAGTGCAGGCCAAACCACCGAAGAGAATGGAGTGGTGAGTTTAAATAATTAGGTCATTATTGCCGCTATTTTTTTGAAGTCTAGAACGCTTTACTGAAAGCTTAATTATTTATTAAATTGTAGAAGTGTAGCGGCATGTACCGGATAGAATTGAAGAGTAGAATGGAAGGTCCTTAGCATCATCAATTGACGAGAACTTGGTCAACCACCAATAAAATGCCGTTGCCAGCATATTCAGCGGAAGAAGCAGTGAACCTCGAGTCTTCTGTGTTGAGAATGAATTTGCCCGTGCTCTTGTCCTGGCCAATGGTTACCACTTGTCCGTTTCTCAATTCAGCTACCATCAAGCCATCTTTCTCAACAGCACTGGATGAAGTATGAGCATCAATAAAGTACTGGATGTTTTTCTGGATGGTCTTTTCGTCTGTTTCATCGTTCTGCACCTGGTTTGGGTACTCCCATGGCTTGAGGCCCTTTTGGGTCGAGAACTTCAGCACTGCATCATCCGATGGAGCAAAAATGATGGTAAAGCCCTCTGCATCGTCCATCTTAGAGCTCAATTCTGCATTATCCCTTAAGTACCCCGAGAAAATGGAAATACTTGGCATTTGTGGAAGCAAGGTCTGGAGCAAAGGCTCATCCTGCTTGAACACCCCCTGCGACCGTTTGGAGGCCTGCTTCTTCTCAGTGGGTTTGAGTCCATCCTCCAACCCTGTTTCTTCCTCTTCGAGAGCAGCGTGGAGTGATTCCAACGACACCACGTTTCGGGCATCCCGCTTGCTGTTCTCGCTTTTGAGGGCCGACACAAGGTTATCCAAGTAGTAGACGTTCTTGGCAGCGATGCATGAAGCAAAGATCAAAACGGCAATATTGAAGATTTTCATGATGACAAAAAAAAGCAAAGGAAAAGTCTTAGGAAAAAAAAGTACTCCTTTGAAAACTTCTGTCTGTGGTGTATAAAGATGACCGGGAGGATCTGCAGGAACGTGGGAGGGGACGGTTGGGTGCGCATCTCATTTTGGGTCATTCGCACCCAACTGAGTATTAATACACCGTGGCTCAGCTGCAGACAGGCCGCAGCTTTATGCTAAGCCATGTGCTGGCGATCCAAAGCCTATCTGAAACATCAGTAAACGAGGTACAAATATTTCGATTTATTAGAGTGGTATATTTAAGAAGATTTAAGATTTGTGTTTTTTTTTTTTTACTTATTCCATTCTGTATATGATGTATTATTATTGCATAGATTATTGATTATTGGTATACACGACTTTTCCCCCCCGATGAATGTACTAACAATAACATGTATTTTTTTTTTGAAATTTAATGGGGGGAACAATTCATACATTCATAAAACTATGTTGTAGTTTTTACATAATGGGTAGAATAAACTTTGTCATCAATTATATTGTATTTATACAATGTATATTTATCTGCTTACGAATCAAACCCAAACACTAAGTATTGCATACAATAAACAAAATTATCTTCAAAATTATCTTCAAAATTATCTTCAAAATTTATAATTTTTTTAAGCAGTTATCAGTTATTGTACAGTTATTAGACAATGCTTGGTTCGAAATATTTCAATGAAACAAAGAGAATGTCAGAGACGAAATCCGTTCTTCAACCCGGACGCAGTGCGCATCTTCCAATTAGTACACGAAAGTACCCACGGCACCAAAGAATGCAGCGATGGAGGCGAATTGGAAAGTAGCAACTGGGGCAGCACCAGAGCTTCTGCTGGAAGAGGTGGAAGAAGAAGAGCGAGAGGACGAGTCGGAATCGGAAGAAGTTTCAGTGGACTCACCGTTGGTGTTTCCGCTCTTAGAAGAAGAGGAGGAAATGGTGGAAGAAGCACCCTCACAGTAGAACTTGTCACCCTTAATGTCGTTGTTAGAGTTCAATCTGCTGAATTCAGCACAGGACAAGTCTCCAGAAGAGGTCATGTTGAAACCACCGGCAACTCTGTTCAACTCTGGGAAGGTTCCGTTGTTAAAGTCACCGTTGATGTTGACGGATCCACCGATGGTGGTCAACTTAGGGAAACCAGAGAAAGACTTCAAACGGTCGTTTTCTCGAATGTTAAGAGCACCTCCAATGGTCTTCAATTTTGCGAACTCAAACTCCTCCAACTCATCGTTCTTCTCGATAGAAAGAGAGTTTCCGATGGTCTTCAACTCTGGGAACTCAAAGTCAGAGAAAGCACTGTTCTCCAAAGAAAGAGAACCGTTAACGGAGGTCAAGTTTTTAGCAGAAAGAGAAGAGATTCTTTGGAGAATAACATTCTTAGCAGAAGTCAATTGGTCCAAGGTAACCTCGACCTTGTCAGCATTGTAGTTAATGGACAAAAGGTCAGTGACGGATTGCAAGCCAGAGTCGATGGTGTTGATTTCCAAGTTGTTGTTGACATCGAAGACGGTCAAAGAGAACACGTTGATACCAGTCAACGAAGACAAACCGGTGTTGGCAATGACAATAGACTTAGCAGAGGTGATACCAGTGGTAAGACCAGTGGAGTCCAAAGCTGGCAATGCATTGTAGGTCAAAGAGCCAACGGTGGTCAACTGAGCCAAGTTGATGGTAGACAAGATGGTGGCGTCAGAAACACTGAGCTCACCGGAAACCAACTGCAAGTTTGGGGCGTTGAAAGCAGTGGCCTGTGTGGTACCATTGAGTCTGAGGTTACCGAAGATCTGTTGAACACCGGTAAGGTCAACGCGGCCGAAGTTGTCACCTTGAATGTAGATGTCACCAACAGCAGTGGCACAAGCAGCAACAGAGGCGACTTGAGAAGATGCAGTGGCAGTGAACTTGGAGAAAGAACAAGCCTTAGTAACAGTTGGAGTAGCAGTAGTCAATGTAGAGTCTAAAAGTTAGTGCGAGTTCATCAAAAAAGTGCGAATGAAAAATAGGAAATATGGGCCGCTTCAAGGGGCACCCCTAATGATCTGGGAGCCAAAAACCATGGTATTAAAGCTATGGTAGTTTCTGTGGAAAGCGTTGGGGATCCTTGGCAGGAATATAGTGTTTCAGATGCTTTTCTTTAGTCAAAAGGCTAAAAACAACCAAAAATCCCAGGGAAAAAGCAGATCGACCGATTCCAACGGCCGGGACGGCCAAGTTAATCATCAACAAACGATTTTTTTTGTTTTAATACATACTGTTTGCTGCAGATGCAATACCGACAACGGCGGCAGTGGCAATAAGAGACTTGAATTGCATAGCGATTGTGTGGTGGTCCCAAGTGTAGATGAAAAAAAAAGTAGATCAGGCGAGAAATAGACGGGTGAGGCTTTTATATACAAGGGTGCGATCCGACAGATCAAAATACGTTACTTGGCAGAGCGAGAAAAATTTTGCGTAAAAAATGGTGAGTTCCGAGGGTGCACCGCTGCGCCATATACTAATGCGGAAGTTTTCGCACTACCGGGGGCAATAAAAATAGAATCTTTCAAGGGCGCACGCCTTCATCCAGATAATTATGCAGCACTAACACACTAACTGACCATAATTCTAAGCATGCAACCTGCGCGAGTCGCACGGATTAGATAACGACCAGGTCCAATAACAAAGCAATTGTCCAGCCAATTGTTTATCCGGCGCATTAGGCTTACACACGGCAGAATACAATACATGGACATTGTTGCATATTACATAGTAAAAGTAGTAGAGGTTTCATAAACGAGGGCAGGGGAAAAGAGGGCAGGGAAAAAGATGAAAAGTGGGGGGATTTTTGGTTCTGCTCAAGCAGTATGAACTCTGGGCCTAAAGTAGATCACTACGGTTTTGACACCTCCACTAAGGGAACCCGAAATGGAAGAAAGTGATCGCGCAAATCCGAGGGTGGCCCTGCACACAGAGGGCCTATTCGCAGTGTTTCACATGATGGTTTATGCCAGTTGTCTTCGCGCTACCACTTTTCAGGCTTAGCCTTAGACCGCAATATTCCATTTAGCGTCCTGTAAACGTAACCTTACTTTAAAATACCTGTCCTGGTAGTTAACCTACACCCGGGTTCAAGTAGCATAACATTTCACTATAATTACCTTATTAGGTTTCGAATAACAATATTAAATCGCAATCGTCTGCTTCACTACTGCACCTTCTCGGCGAACTCCTCTAACAACTTGAAGTTTCTTTGTTCCACCGATCCATTTCCTGGAAGTCTGGTAGACCCCATCAAGTAGGAATCAATCTCTCTGGCACATTGTCTGCCCTCTTGGATACCCCACACAACCAAAGACTGTCCTCTTCTACAGTCACCAGCTGCGAACAAGTTGTCGTCAGCAGACACTCTGTATCCACTAGGGTCGAAGGTTCCAATGGTACCTCTCTTGCTCTTGCTGACACCAAGTTTGTCAGTCTCAGGACCAACGAAACCCATGGACAACAAAACAACCTCTGCAGGGAAAAACTCTTCCGAACCTGGAACCTCGGCCATTTGCCAAGCTCCGGAGTCGGAACGTTTCCACTCAACTCTTACCGTCTTAATACCCTTCACATTGCCCTCTTCATCGCCAACAAACTCCTTAGATAAGATCGAGTACTCTCTAGGGTCTTTGCCGTAATGCGTGGCAACCTCAGTGTGACCGTAGTCAACTCTGAAGACTCTTGGCCATTGAGGCCATGGGTTGTCCTTTGGTCTTTCGTTTGGTGGAGTTGGCAACAACTCAAAGTTGGTCACCGACTTGGCTCCGTGTCTGGTAGAAGTTCCCAAACAATCGTTACCGGTATCACCACCTCCAATGACAACCACGTTCTTTCCGGCAATGGTCTTTCTGATCTCCTCCAAGTTGTTCTCCAACAAGGCCTTGGTGTTGGAGTGCAACAACTTCATGGCGAAGTCGATGTTATTCAAGTCTCTGCCTGGGATGTTCAAGTCTCTTGGGATTGTAGATCCAACTGCGTACACCACAGCATCATGAGCAGACTTCAACTCCTCCAAGGAAACATCCTCACCAACCGTCGTGCCGCAAACAAAGTCAATACCTTCAGCTGCCAACAAGTCAGTTCTTCTCTTGACAATGCGCTTGTCCAACTTCATGTTAGGAATACCGTACATCATCAAACCACCTGGTCTGTCAGATCTCTCGTAGACTGTGACCTTGTGGCCAGCCTTGTTCAACTGGTCTGCACAAGACAAACCAGAAGGACCAGATCCGATGATGGCAACGGTTTTGCCAGTTCTGTGGGCAGGAGGGTTAGGCTTGATCCATCCTTGCTCGAAACCATGGTCAATGATAGCACACTCCACAGATTTGATGTTGACAGGCTCTTCATTGATACCCAAGACACAGGCTCCGTTACATGGAGCAGGACAAATTCTGCCAGTAAATTCTGGGAAGTTGTTGGTCATCATCAATCTTTGTAAAGCATCGTACCATCTGTCCTTGAAGACCAACTCATTCCATTTTGGAATAATGTTAGAGATAGGACATCCGGTATCGGAGGTACAGAAGGGAACACCACAGTCCATACATCTGGCGGTCTCGTGCTTCAAGTCATCCTTGGTCAATCTGGAAGTCATTTCATCCCAGTCCTTGGCTCTTTCCTTGGCAGGACGGTACTTCTCGTTTCTTCTCTTGTACTTCATGAAACCCTTGACTTTGTCGATCTTGGCCACGGCCTTCTTTTCAAGGTCAAGGTCCATGATGGTGTCCTCGAGATCCTGGACCTTTGGCTCGGCAGCCTTGGAGTGGCTGTGAATGTGGCCCTTCTTGATCTTGGAAGCTTCACCATTGGTGGCATCATTTTCAGGGTCTTCCTTGATGGACTTCAAGAATGCGTTCATTTCGTTCTTCTTGGCATCTAAAGCCTTTTGCTTCTCCTTCTCGAGAACCTTCTTGTAGTCATGAGGCAACACCTTGACAAATCTAGGCAAGATTCTGTTGAAGTCGTTCAAAATGTTGTCTGCAACTTCAGAACCAGTGTAGTGGCGATGGTCCTCGATCAAGCCTCTCAAGAAAGCAATCTCAGCCGGCTCGGTGACACTGGACAACTCCACGGTCTCTTCGTTGACCTTGGTGGTGAAGTCTTGAGCCATGTCCAAAACGTAGGCAATACCTCCACACATACCTGCAGCGAAGTTCCGTCCAGTACCTCCCAAAACGACAACTCTACCACCGGACATGTACTCACATCCGTGGTCACCAGTACCTTCAGTCACAATGGTAGCACCCGAGTTTCTGACAGCAAATCTCTCGGCAGCAATACCTCTGATGAAAGCAGCACCGGAAGTGGCTCCAAAGAAGGCGGTGTTACCGGCGATAATTTGGTCCTCGGCCTTGAAGGTGGATCCCTTTGGTGGGTAGACGATGATTCTACCGCCGGACAACCCTTTACCGATGTAGTCATTTGCATCACCCTCCAATTCAAGAGTGATACCGGAAGCCAAAAAGGCGCCAAACGATTGACCAGCAGATCCCTTTAAGTTGACATGAATAGTATCATGGGGCAAGCCTTGCTCACCAAAAGTCTTGGAGACTCTGTAAGACAAGGTGGTACCCAACGAACGGTCAGTGTTGACAACGTCAGCTTCAATAGTGACAGGTAAACCCTTGGACAAAGTCAACTCCGACTCATCAATCAACTTGTTGTCAAGACGAACGTGCAAACGGTGGTCTTGCTTTCTCACACAGTGAGTGGCAACGCCAGGTCTGATGGTGTGGGCAGGAGTCAAGATTGGAGACAAGTCGATGTTTGCATTCTTGGTGTTTCTCAAGTCATCTCTTACCTTCAACACCTCGGTCTTACCAATCATTTCGTTGACGGTACGGAATCCCAACTTGGCCATGTGCTGTCTCAACTCATTGGCAATGTAGTAGAAGAAGTTGATGACGTGCTCGGGAGTACCTTGGAACTTGGCTCTAAGCTCAGGGTCTTGCGTGGCAATACCAACGGGACAAGTGTTAAGGTGACACTTCTTCATCATGATACATCCCATGGCAATCAAAGGCGTGGTGGCGAAACCCCACTCTTCAGCTCCAAGCAAACAAGCAATGGCAACATCTCTTCCGGTACGGATTTGACCATCAGTTTGCAAGACGACTCTTCCACGTAAGTCGTTCAAAACCAAAGTCTGGTGAGACTCAGCAAGTCCCAACTCCCATGGCAAACCAGCGTACTTGATGGAGGTCCATTTGGCGGCACCAGTACCACCATCACCACCAGAAACCAAGATATTCTCGGAGCCTGCCTTGGCAACACCTGCTGCGACAATACCGACACCAACTTCAGACACCAACTTCACCGAGGTTCTTGCTCTTGGGTTGGCACACTTCAAGTCGTACAACAACTGTTTCAAGTCCTCGATAGAGTAGATATCGTGATGTGGAGGAGGCGAAATCAATCCAACTCCGGGAGTCGAGTGTCTTGTCTTACCAATAGACTCGGAAACCTTGTGCCCAGGCAACTCACCACCTTCACCAGGCTTAGCACCTTGAGCCATCTTGATTTGCAACTCATCGGCATCAGCAAGGTAGTAAGACGTCACACCGAATCTACCCGAGGCAATTTGCTTGATGGCAGAACGCATGGTGTCACCATTAGCATTGACTTGAGATCTAGCAGCATCCTCTCCACCTTCTCCAGTATTGGATTTACCTCCCAATCTGTTCATTGCAACGGCAAGAGTGGAGTGAGACTCCATGGAGATGGAACCATAGGACATGGCACCAGTGAAGAATCTTCTGACAATCTCAGTCCATGGCTCAACCTGGTCAATAGGAACAGGAGTGGCATTTTCGTAGTCGAAGTCCAACAATCCTCTCAAGGTACAGTTCTTGATGGCCTCGTACTCCTTCTTGGAGTAAGCCTCGTATGCCTTCTCGTTCTTGTTTCTGACAGCATCTTGCATAGAGGCAATGGCTGCAGGATCGTTGACTTTCTTCTCTCCTCCATCTCTCCAGTGGTACTCACCAGTCTCAGGAAGGCCCACGGGTTTGATGATCTCTCTGGATGGGTAAGCAGCTTCGTGCAAGGAGAAAGCGTCTTGGGCAATGTATTCAAATGTGATACCCTTGATTCTGGAGGCAGTTCCAACGAAACATCTGTCAATAACAGAGTTGTCAATTCCAAGAGCCTCGAAGATTTGTGCTCCCTTGTAAGAGGCCAATGTGGAGATACCCATCTTGGACATGACCTTCAAGATACCTGCATCAGCAGCCTCCTTGTAGTTGGCGAACATCTTCTCGTCGGAAAAGTCAACCTTCAACAAGCCCTCGTCTCTCATCTTGCACAAGGTCTCAATTGCCAAGTATGGGTTGACACCATCAGCACCGTAACCAACCAAGCAACAGATGTGGTGGACTTCTCTGGCCTCGGCAGTTTCAAGCAAGATAGCAACCTTGGAACGCTGCTTTTGTCTCACCAAGTGGTGGTGAACAGCACCAGTGGCAATCAAAACAGAGATTGGCACTCTGTTGAAGCTAATAGCACGGTCAGTCAACACAATTACCTTCTTGTCGTCAACGATTGCCTTGGATGCTTCTTGACAGATTTCATCGATTTTGTTGATGTAGCCTTGGATTCCGTCAGCTCTGTCAAAGGTGATGTCGATATTGGCAACAGACCACAGTGGGTAGACGGTTTGCATGTTTCTGATGGCCTTAAGGTGGTTGTTGGAAAGAACAGGAGACTTCAACAATAATCTGTTACATTGAGAAGGCTTCATCTCCAAAAGATTACCTTGAGGACCAACGTAACACTCCAAAGACATGACGATTTCTTCTCTAATGGGGTCGATTGGAGGGTTGGTCACCTGCGCAAACAATTGACGGAAGTACTCGTACAACAATCTTGGTTGCTCGGAGATACAAGCCAAAGCGGTATCGTTACCCATGGAACCCAAAGATTCCTTGGCCTCGGCCATAGGAGCTAAAATGGTGTTCATTTGCTCATGGGAGTAGCCGAAAGCTGACAAACGAGGGTCAGTTTGCACCTTGCAAGAAACGTCGTAAGACGCGGTCGACACATCGATGTCTCTAGCACCCAACTTCTCGAAAAGGTCTTCCAAGGTGATCATGCTAGCGGACACCCAGGACTTGAAGTCAAAACGGGTGGAGACAGAGCTCTTCAACTCACGGTCATCCACAATTCTTCCTTCTTTGGTGTCGACCAACAACATTCTACCGGGTTGCAATCTACCCTTTTGCAAGACAGTTTCTGGAGCAACATCGATGACACCAACTTCGGATGCACAAATAATGATATCCTCATTGGTGACATAGTAACGACAAGGTCTCAAACCATTTCTGTCCAAGTTGGCACCACAGTATCTGTCATCGGCAAAGGTGAACAAAGCTGGACCATCCCATGGCTCCATCAAGCATGCGGCCCACTCGTAGAAAGCCTTCTTTCTCATGTCAATGTGCTTGTCGTTCTGCCAAGCTTCAGGAATCATAATCATGACGGCTTCTGGCAAGGACAACACACCGTTGATGACCAACAACTCCAAGACATTGTCGAAAGCAGCGGAGTCGGAACCACCCTCCTCGATGATGGGGTACAATTTTTCTAATTCCTCACCGAACAATTCAGAGGCCATGACACCTTCCTTGGCTCTCATCCAGTTCTTGTTTCCTCTCAAAGTGTTGATTTCACCATTGTGAGCAGCAATTCTCAAAGGCTGAGCTCTGTCCCAAGATGGGAATGTGTTAGTGGAGAAACGAGAGTGCACGAGGGCAAAGTGGGCCTCGTATTCAGAGTTCAACAAATCGTAGTAGTAAGCGTAGACCTGGTTAGGAGCCAATTGACCCTTGTAAACAATAGTCTTCGAAGACAAGGAACAGATGTAGAACCAGTTGTGCAATCCAATTGTGTGAGAGGACTGCTTTCTCAAGATAAACATATTTCTCTCAAAGGTCACCTTGTGGGACTTTTCAAACTCCTCGGTAGAGATGTCCTGACCGTAGGTCTTGGCGTAGACAATGGCAGGCTGCAATATTAAGGGTTCTCTGGACAAAGAGGCAGGACCCAAGATGCTGGAGTCGTGGGGGACAGTTCTCCATCCCAAGACCTTCAAGCCCAAAGAAGATGCGATGGACTCGAAAGTCTGCTTCGATTTCTCGCACACGAGCTCGTCTTTCTTGAAAAAAACGTTACCAGTACCGTACTGGCCCAAAGGAGGCAATTCCACGTCGCAGTGGTACTTGAACTCCCTCACCAAAAATTTATGGGGCAAGGAGGACAACAAACCTGCACCATCACCGTCCTTGGGGTTCAATTCACCACCTCTGTGTGTCATATTGCAAAGCAAGTCCTTGGCATCGGAAACGATTTTGTGAGACACCTGGCCTTTCAAGTGACAGGCAAAGCCAACACCACAGGCATCTTTTTCGTACTCAGGGTTGTACAAGCCTTGAGCTACCGGCAAAGTCGAAGCCCAAGACTTATTTTCCGGTGTTTCGTCATAATCGTAAACATTGGTTTTGAATTCTCCTTGCGGTAAGTAAGATGCCATATCCTGAGGTGTTAGTGTTTTTTTTTTTCTGACTTTGGGGGGACAATGGGTTTACTTACAAAGTGGTTCTTCAGCAGACAAGGAATCACGCAAAAAAAAAGATAATAATAAAGGCGTAATCAACTACTTGTATAGGGAGGGGTTCCAGTCCAATAGATTCGTTGTTGTATGGTATACAGGGAGTCGTAATTCGACAGTAAAATGGGAGTTTTCCTTGCTTAGAGAATTGGAGAAAAAAAGCAACTAGTAGGAGGAAAAATTTGGTCTCATATGAGAGCGGAGAATCAGGCTCGTTTTTTTTTTCTACACGTAGTGCTAGTCTTGCGCAGATTGGAGATAATGCCTGCAAAACAAGCCATTCTAGATACCACCTGTATACAAGCGCGATTTACTAGAATCTGAGCCAATAGCGACCGGAGAATAGGTAAGTTCCGTAACCCTCGTGCGCGCCGGTCCTGCACCGCTCCTATACCGGTCCTGCACCGCTCAGATAACATGCACTCCCGTCACCTCGGCTTGTTCCTATCACCGGAATTCCCGAAGTTTTGTGGGATGATTTTGAACGGGAAAAAAGTCCTTTAAATTTCTTGTGCTTCGGAAAACGCCAGTTGTGGGTCCTCTTGTCATGCAAGCAGATTCTTTCCCCCGGCGTCTATTCTTGTCTTGGGTGGGCTATATTTACCAATTATGGAACAAGAATCCCCGTATCTTTCGCGGACTTGTATGCCTGCAACCTCGCCGGGGCGCGAAATACAATCTAATTCGATGGATAAAGATGTCTGTTCCTTCATACGGAAACCTTCTTCAAGAGCCGGCGAGGTTATCGTGATTTATGGTTGCCATAATAGGAAACTCTTTTTCATCTGAAACAATTGGCTGCATAACCGACCGCTAAACACCCCTACACCAGCCCATTTGGCCTCTATGGACTGCCACTAATTCTAATCTCGAGCGTGCACGTGTATCTTAACCCCACCATTCCCAATTCCAATTAGTGTCTGGGGAATTACCCCGCATACTGCCGAATTCTAAATCTATTGCGTTTTGTCAGCTCACTTGCCTCACTTCACTCTATACTTTTTACTTTATTTCAATGCTCTAATCACCGATGAACCGTACAAGAATCTCCAGAATATCCCCCATATTACTACCACCTAACTATAGACATTCCCAACATATACTTCAAGAGTTTTTTGCTGTAGCAAGCTCTTACTGTAGCAAGCTCTTATTGTAGCAAGCTCTTATAGTTCGGTATATTGAGAATATGGGATTTTTTAATTTGGGGTATAATAATAATTTAATGATTTTGGTATTTATGTAGTGTTCATTTTTGGGGTATGGTTGGGGGCTCCTTTGACTGAGAGTAGTAGGTATTCTGAGAGAAACTGCGAACTGAGGTATATCATAGGAAACGAAGAGGCCACCAAAAATCGAAAAGACAAAGAAATCGCTTAATTTCTATTCCATTAAAAGCATTGCCTTTAAAACACTTTAAAAACACTACACACAGTCAAAAGCTCTAAAAATCGCTTTTTTTCCCTGTCCAGTTGTCCCCCCCATTTACCTCTAGTAACCCACATCTGACGCACCGCAGCACGTGATACTCATCTACAAAATGTCACAGTATCTTCTCTCGCATCCACACCCACCATGTCTTCAAGCCAGGCCGTATTTCCGCCCGAAGTGCTTGCTCGCATTGCACCTGATGTATCCTTGGAGCGCCACTTGGCTCTTGGCATCCGGCCATGTTTAAGACAAAACGATGAATTCCGTCCTCTTTCTGCTAGTTTAGGCTCATTCAACAACTTGGGCACCAACTCGTTGATTGGTCTGGCCACCGTCAAAAACGGCGAAGCCCATGCATTTTGTGGCATCTCAGTGGGAATTACCGAAAGAATGAATACAGATGAGTTATTGGGCGGAACTCAGACCTCCAAGTATTCGACCGTCTACCCTATAGTGGAGATTGCTAGAGGCCGCACAGGCGCACCCACCGATGAGGAGATGATTCTCTCCCAAAAATTGCATGACCAAGTGTTTCACCTGAAGATCCTCCCGCTGCTGCTGCTTGAGGTTACGCCAGGATATGAGCTCACCAAGGAAGATTCGGGAGAAAACTACGTGGTGTACCCGGACGGACAAGAGGTGACAGAGGAAGAAGTCATGGGCTTGAGCTCCACCATCAACCTCACCAAGAAGAAGTTCAAGTACGTGTTGTATGCACACATCAAGGTATTTTCACGCCTGGGCCCCTTGTTTGACCTTGTTCACTATGCGTTGATGTCGGCCTTAGGGAACGTGACTCTACCGAAAGTGTACATGGCCGACTCGGGAATCGACCCCAATATCCGAGTGCCAGTGAGATCCAGAGGAAACTTCGGCCATTTGAGTCTGTCCTCCAGTCGTTTCTGCATAGACCCGGATCAGAAGTTGGCCAAGCCTCTTGTGCTTGCGTTGTCTGAAATGGGCTTGTCGTCATCGTTTGGCCTAATAGATTTAACTGAGCAAGACCCTCCCCGATCGGTTCTTTTATCAGACTTGGAGGGTGAGGCCGAGGAGGCATGCGCTGAGTCCAAAATCACCATTTGCAGAACCGAAAAGAGCCTCAAGCATGTGAGTATCATTGGAGGCGGTGCCAATGTGACGTTGGAGACCATCCAAAAGGCCTCTCGGATTGCGAAAAACAGATTGAAGACCATTTCGCAGTAGGTTAGAGTATACAAGTTAATGAAAATCCCTGAGTCATGAATACAGTAGAGTATAGTGTAGAGTGTAGTGGTCACTCTTAGTAGCACTTCTGGGTGCATCCAATACACCACCATGAGAGCCTCGTAAAATCCAACATTTTTAGGATACTTTTGTTTTAAGAAAGGTTCACGTGATGGGAAATCTATATATATAGAAATATGGAATCATTGCCCATGGTATAGTAGTAATCCAAACCAAAATACCTTAGTACTCTTTTCTCCGAATTCCTCCATTTCATATAGTATGAGTGACTAGATTTGACTAGTTCTACAAGTATAGCGTAGTAGTGCAGTTATATAGTGTGCAGTTATATAGTGTGCAGTTATATAGTATAGTAAAGGGTAGTGTATAGTATAGTTAAGGGTAGTGTATAGTATAGTTAAGGGTGAGTAGTAGTAGTCCAGCAGTAATTAGTCATAGTAATTAGTCATAGTAATTAGTCATAGAACAGTGTAGTAGTAGTAGTAGTAGACAGTCTGGTAGTAGTATAGTTAGTAAGGTGCGCATTATAGTAGTTGCGCAGTACAGCAGTACAGCAGTACAGCAGTACAGCAGTAGAGTACAGTACTACAATTGTACAGTGGTAGTATGGTGAGTAAATGTAGTAGAATATTATCAATACGTTGGGAGTCTATTTTTAGAAGTCCATAGAATTCGTATAAAATCTATTTTTACTTCTTTCCCAAATCTAGTGTAGTGCAGTATAAGCTTTTAGCTGCTCGCCTCTCGCTTCCAGCTGCTCGTCAACCTATCTTGGACAGACTAGCTAACAGGAAACAGGTGCAGGAACACGACCCCGGAAAATCAGAATCTGCCACTCTAATCTCAATCCCATACAACATACCTCATCTTCATTTCACACAGACATACCGACCCGTTCCTCGAGCCTATCCTTTTCTCCTTAGCCGATTATCTCCTTTCCACATCGACTTCAGTGTCGCACTCCTAATTAGCCACAGAATCAACTCTAAATATCCTCAATCATAAGTATCCTCAATCATAAGTATCCTCAACCATGTCTCCAGACGATATAAATGGCAAGACAAATCCCGATATACAGCTTATCCGAAAATTGAACCTTTCGGTCTTCCCCGACTTCGAGCTCAACATCGACTGCTTGAACAACTGGCAGGCGGACTTGAGTGATTTGGCCAGGTGCCCTGAAGACCTAGACAAGATTATTCGTCTGAATGTGATCTTGCTGTACCCCAAAGGCCTTACGCTTTTTAGTCTGGATAACAAACTGGCTTTGATAGAATGCTTGGGCCACTTGGATCGCCTTGAAAACGACATCTACTTGGACTTTAAGCTTATCATACATCAGCTCGTGTTAAGAGCTACTTCCCACTTCACCACTGGCCGGATCCAGCTCCACAGACTAGGTTTTTTAGATTACTTGTTGAACGATGTTTTGTCATATACTGATGACCTTAACGGAGGTTTCCAACAGAGCGACCGGCTTATCTTGATGACTAAGCTGAACTGTTTGATTGAGTTTCTAGAGCTTGGCTGTAATGCCAAGCAGCTCAAAAAGTTGGTTTCTCCGTTGTTCTCCAAGACAAAGAGAATTGGCTTTGAAGTCAAGGACTTTTACTTGACTCTATTACGGACACTGCTCAGGCTGTGTCCATCACAATTTCCGTTTCTTCTCTTCAATAATTTCATCAAGAGACCCATCTCGATTCCCTTCAATGATGAACTCAATCTGCTGAGGTGCTTTTCAATCTGCACATGGTTCAAAATCAACAACCTCGACGAAACCACCCTGAGACTAGAGGAGTATACGCCCCTTCCGTTCGTGCTACTCGATAGCTCGTCCAATTACGATTCGATTTTGCTCAGAATCGAGTTCGTGCACTACAGAATTATGATCACCATGCAGAACAGAGCCACGGCTTCCATTATAAAGTTCTCTTTTAACCATGTCATTTCTCCCAAAAGCACCAAGAACCAGGGCTTCATACATTTATGTTTAACATACGACCAGTCGCAGAACTTGAGTCTTTATGTGGATGGTGACTACAGCGAGTCGATTCCTTGTCCGTCTCTCCAAAAGAGCGTGAACAGGTGGAATAAGATCTGTATTGGGCAATCGATCGACGAGACCGATGCATTACCGGGAGTTATACTTCGTGATGAACTCCTTATTAAAGACCTCGCTGTTCTTGATATAGCCTACAGTTCTGATTGGATCAAACTCATGTACCTTCTTGGAATCAGCTTTGACTGGGGCATAAAAGACTTCTCGGAACCTGTGACTCGAACATTGTTGAACCATTTGTTCCCTAAGGATTTTATCGAATTGGCTTTGAATATACAGAGCTTTCCCAAGGATAATGGTGGCAAAAAGCCCGAACTTGCTGGAATGCTCAAGCCTAAGGGGAAGTACCTTGAGCCGAAAGAGGGATTTGTGCATGATAAAACGAAAGTTCTTGCACATTTAATGAAGCGTCGCCCCAACAAGTCCAATTTTCTTTTTGACAGTAATGATGCTGAGTTCATCGACTTTCTTGGAAGGTCCAATTCACAAGAAATCATTTTCCACCAGCCACAGACAATAAGTAGCTCGCTTTATTGTGTGGGTGGATCGGGTCTTTTACTCACGCTCACTGATGTGATCATAAAAGATGACTATGATTTCGAAAACCAAAGAGACTCGCTTTTCCTTAAGATCGTGGATATTGTTCTCCATTGCTCAGCAAACGACTTCAGAATTAATAGAGAGTTTGAAGATAATGATGGGTACTATATCTTGGGCTTGTTGGCTAATTACTACAAAGAGAACTTCAATCCTCAATTGGATTTCGAGCCACCAGAAAGTTCAGGAGAAGAGCTACAGATCTTCCAGTCATCAATTAATTTCAATGATGAACTCGCAGAAAGCGATAGTCTCATCAACAGATTCTTGTTGTTCTCGAAGAGCTCTTCTCAGATGAATTTCATCACCCATACGTCTATTTTCAAGATCCTAGTGCTCAATTTCGACCTATTCAGAGACACAAAGGAATTTCACCCATTGTTGGAAGCCATAGGGTCTTTATTATCAGACTCCAATTTCAAATCACACAATTTGAGGGAATTGAACAAGATGAGATTCTTCAAGAGGTCCGTTCAGCATATCAAATCTATCATGCTTAATGACTACCTCAATTCCCAGACGTCTGCAGAGCTCGATCTGCTCCTCAAGGTTCTTTCACATCTTGATGCATCCGTCGATACCATCCGGAGCATGTCTCAGTTGGTGATTTTTGCACTCTATGTGGAGCCATCAAATTCCAATGCTCACAAGATTGGTTTACAGGTGTTAAATTCTATCCAAGAGAAATTATGTTCTTCGTCATTATCCATGAAACTGCTCAAGAAGTTCTCTAGGGCAATCACTATTCATTGGATACTTCTTCTTTTGAATTTCAAATCCAAAGATGAAGAGACTTCGTTGAACGTTGTGTGCAATGCTGTGTCTTTATTGGTGAGGTTCTTCCAAGCACTTGGTCCTCATGTCATCAAAAAATTCTTCCAAGCCAACAAGGGCCTCGATGTCTTGACATATTTCCTTCAAAGCTGGTGGAACAATGATCGCGTGATATCGTTATTGTTTTTGGCAAGTTTTGGCGTTGATTTCAACCTGATACGTGGAACTCTCTCGTCCATACTTGGACAGAAACCAGACTTTTTAAAGACCTCGGAATTGGTGATACCAGACTTCATTTTATTGATCAATAACTTAGCATTGACGGGGATTTGCTTGTTGAGCCAAAAAATCGGGAAGGGACTAAGTACACCCAGCACTCCAATCAGGAGCCCCAGACCCGACTCAACACCATCCAAAGATGAGGTGTTCGAATTGTCGTTTGATACTTTGCACATGATCAACCTGATCTCGGATATCATTGAAGTTGGTGGCTCCAATTCTCCCTCTCTCCAGTCTCTTTTTACTTGTCATGAATGGCTAGAGGGAGTGTTTGAGTTATTGGCGCATCTTAAGATCATGGATGCAAACACTGACGTTGATTCACCTTTAAAGAAGAACTTCGAGACAGCCGTGGAGAGACTTAGTTCTGTCTTAAGCACAATCTTCATCTCCAGGATCTTTAACAGCAAGCATATTCTCGATTTGATCCACAACGTGAACGATATCACCAAGAAACTTATCTTGAATCTCATGTTTCCACGCCTTTTTCGGCACTTCAATGAATTTGTGGGCGCCTCGAACTTTATCTTCAAGCAGACTGAACTCCTCAAGGGAGTTGGTGATCTTATAAGTCACTATTACAATGAATTTGTTCTCCAAAACTATTTTGTCTCAAATGATGACTTGGAGGAGTTCATTGCATGCATTTTCAAATTGCTTGAAACTAATATACAAGATTCAGCCGCTTTTACTCGACTTGGTCCTATTCTTGGACACATGCTAGTGCTTAGGCTTTCGAATTTGGAGTATACTGTGAAAGACACCGATTCGCCCAATGAGGAAGGAGAACTCATCTTCATGAAAGATTTGGATGCTAATGTGGTTTCTTGCTTGTATAAGCAAGCTCTCATATTGCAGCCCAACATCTTGGATGATAGTTTACTCAGGCAAGTGATTGAATTGATAATGGGGAACTTTCTTAAGTTGGATAGCGACAAACAGTCCCAAATTTCCGAGCATGTTCTAAATTTCATCCGGACTGCTACCATGATGAGACAAGATACCTTCCACAAGATCATCGAGCAGCTTGTGGCCTTGTCAGACTATAAGGACTCCACCAAGACCATGAATGAGTTCTTCGCCTACCTCACCACGAGGAATGACGAGGAAGCAATCAATTATTTGCAAAGGTTTCCCAGTGTCAAGCATATTTTCCACAAAAACTTTCATTTCCGGCTAAGCAAATTGAAAGACATTGGCACCATCAATCTCCTGGATATGTTCGAGGTATTCTTGAACAACGGGGGCACGTTGGGATTTTTGAACAGTCCAAAGCTTCATTACTTTGAGAAAGGTGCACAAGGCTTGAAGAGCTTTGCAATTAACTCTGAGCTCTTGAAGTACAACAGGGAGTTACAAGATAAGCAAGAGAACCTGCAATTCTTCTCGACATTATTCAGCAGCATTAAATTGGAGATCTTTGGGCTCTATTCAGATAATTCAAAGGATTACGGCTTCATGTTGGATTACATTGAAGGCACCGATAGAATGAGAAAGCTTTTGGTGGTGGAGGATCAAATTCCTGACTCTGAGAAGCTCACCTACTCGGTCAAAGTCCCCATCAAGTCAGCGATTCCTCTAGATATCGATATCGACGACCCCAAGTATGCTATTCCATACTCAGGACTCGAGGATCTCAAGCTCAATGATACGCTAACTTCATTTGCAGATGGTGAAGACTTTGAAGAGCCGGATGAGTTGGGAGAAGTTATTAATAGCTCCAAGAGAGTCTATGAAGACAAAAACAGAAAGGTCTTGCACAGCTTGTATTTGGGAGATCAAATCCAATATCTTTTCAACATTTCGAGGATTAGTGGGTTGGATGCAGTCGAAAGTCTTATGATAATAGGATTCAGTCATGTTTACTTCATTGACAACTACTTCCATTGTCAAGATGATAATGTGGTGAATATTGAGGATGCTCCAGAAGAGCTCAGAGACCCTTATCTTCAACTCATTAAGCCCCAATCCGCTGCTAACTACAGCAGCAATACCCACCGGACAAAGAGTTGGAGCTTGGAGAAGCTCAGTGCTTTTTCAAAGCGAAGATTTCTTCTTAGAGATATTGCAGTGGAGTTGTTCTTTGCTGATGGGGCAAGTCTATTGATTACTTGTTTTTCCACCAGTCAAAGGGACCATATTTGCAGTAAGCTCTCTTTTTACGCCAAAGGCCACAGTTTGGACGAAGACCTTGCAATTGCTTTGAATGTCACGCCTTCGCTGCCAGCACAGCTCTCGGCTTCTTCACAGTCATTCTTTAGATCCAAGATTGCTTCGGCCTTTTCCTCTAGCCATGTCAGCAGCAGCTCAATCCTGGAGATTACAGCAAAGTGGAAGAAGGGACGCATCTCCAACTTTTATTACTTGATGTGCCTTAATACCATGGCGGGGAGAACATTCAATGACTTGACGCAATATCCAGTGTTTCCTTGGGTGATTGCAGACTACGAGAGTGAGAAATTGAACTTACATGACCCAAAAACATTCCGGGATCTCTCAAAGCCAATGGGAGCACAGTCCAAAAAGAGAGCAGCGCAGTTCTTGGACCGGTACGAAGCTCTTGAAAGCTTGGATGATAAAGATGCACCTCCATTTCATTATGGGACCCATTATTCTTCTGCCATGATCGTTGCTTCTTACATGATCAGACTCAAGCCTTATGTCCAATCATACCTTCTTTTGCAGGGAGGCAGATTTGACCATGCAGACCGGCTCTTCAACTCAGTGGAAAAAGCGTGGCTTTCCGCTTCAAGAGATAACACCACAGACGTCCGGGAACTCACACCAGAATTCTTTTACTTACCGGAGTTTCTTGAAAATAAGAATGACTTTGAATTCGGACAGCTTCAAAGTGGACAGCGGGTCAACAATGTACAGCTCCCAAAATGGGCTAAAGGAGACCCCAAGATCTTCATTGCAAAAAATAGAGAAGCTCTTGAAAGTCCTTATGTGTCGGAGAATCTCCATAAATGGATTGACTTGATCTTTGGACACAAGCAGAGCGGTCCAGATGCCATCGCCGCCTTAAACGTGTTCCATCATCTGTCATACGATGGAGCCATCAATATTGATATCATTAATGATGAAGTGGAGAAACGGGCAGTGATTGGAATGATCAACAATTTCGGCCAAACCCCTCTGAGGTTGTTCTCGAAGCCACATGCCCAAAGAGAGGTATTTAACCTTCCCGACTTATACTTCTCTGGTTCTAATCTACAAGCTTCCAAATGGGCATGCACGTTCGAGTCCAAGCTTTCATTAGCGATTGAAAAGCTTGAATTGAGCTCAAAAACGGGTAAGTGGATTGGAAGACCAACCTGCACTGCCTCCGAGGACTCACTTTCCATTCGGAAACCCGTGCCGTTTGAACTGAATACCCAGTGTGGCTCATTGATCATCAACGGCTGTTTAATGATGAACCTCGATCTGGCCAATATATCCACGCTTCTTCAAATTGGCAATAGGTATTTCCTTACGGGCTCCGATAGTGGTATGATACACGCATGGAAATGTACCCCTCAAACCAATATGGAAGTGTCTTGCAGCTACGGGCTCCGAGGCCATCTCGCCCCAATTAAGCAGATGTGCTACAGCAAGTCGTTCAAGGTATGTTTGAGTGTGGATGCAGATGGAGTGGTGATTCTATGGGACCTCACCCGGTTCAAGTTTATCCGGAGAATAACCAACCTGGGCTGGTCCGAGCATCTGAAGCTCCAGGTTTCGATCTCCAATGATACTGGTAACTTCTGCATCGTTCAGAGCTCCAGGTACTCAAATCTACTAGCCATGTACACCATCAATGGCGAAAAGATCTGCCAGGAAAAAATCGAGCCAGGCTCAATCTCCTCACTCTCGATAGCTGCGAACAACGACTCTTTGGTGGACCTGTTGAAATCTGAGTATCGCCATTCTTACTGGAGCAGTGAACTCATAGCATTAAGCTACTCTTCGCCGCAGAAAAAAATCCACATTTACCAGCTAAAAGCACAAGAGGTGTGGACTTTGACGTTGTTGCAAAGTGTGGACTTGACGTCATTGACCAAAGGCTCAATCACTGCTCTTCTTGCACTCAAGCGATGTGAACTTGATGAAGAGGAGAAAATATCCAGAAGTCACTTATCTCTAATCATCGGCGATTCTCTGGGCCGAGTTATGATTTGTTAACTTGACCTCTTGACAATAAGCTGTCCTGCACATGCCGATAAGACACTCATGAAAGTGCGTGGTTTCTCAGATTGTTAGCTCCACACCCATGACTCCACTGCCGCATCATGCACTCAAAGTCACGTTGATGTGCCTCTCGTGGTACTTGCTACTGTCATTCACATCGCAGATGACCCGGGTGGTATTGATGAGAATCCCCTACCCGTTTTTTGTGTCCCAGATCCAGTTCGCAATTGGCGGATGTTTATCGTTCCTCATGATACAGTTTCTCCAGCTAAGTCCCCAGGTTCACCAATTGTTTCCGGCTGGCTCGGTCCCTACAGACCCTAGCATTCCATTCTTCCGGAAAAACGCACTTCTTAAAGTGCTCCCATTGGGTCTCTTCCAGTCGTTGGGGAAGTACTTGTCATTGTGTGCTACTCAGGTAATCCCCATAGCAACAGCAGCCAGCATCAAGGCACTCTCGCCAATTCTCCTTGTGGTGACATACCGAGTTCTTTATAAGCGCAGGTTGCCTCTCATGACGTATATTCTGTTGCTACCCTTATTGGCTGGAGTGGTGATTATCATCATAGCAGATGCGGAAGAAAAGAACACCGATAAGCAAGGCCTGCTCTTTGCCCTTAGTTTCGATTCTTCGCATATAAAGGGGTTGATCTACTCGTTTTTGGGCGTGTTTGTCATGGTAGCTGCTCAGATCTATGGCAAAGAGTTATTGACGTGGGTCCCGGTAGATACCAACCAGCCAGTCCACATGCAAAACTTACAGGTGTCTTCCAACAACCACTTACGGCTCTCTCCACCAATGAGTATAGCCGACTCGAGCACCACGCAGAAGTTCCTGCTCCTGCCGAAAACCATTACCAAAAACTTCACTCGGAGAAACTCCAATGCGAGACTACCGTACTCCATATCAGACTTGAACCTTAACGATCTCGGAGGCAAGCCCCAAACCAACAGTTCCATTCCCATGCAAAACAACAGCTACATTCATACGCAAACCACCAACTACATTCCCACTTCATACGTGAATGAAGTGAAAGAAGCTAGAACCAGTGTGAACCCTCTCGCTTCACTCACTGCAGGCGCAATCAAGCCAGACAAGCTCACGACTATTCTCTACATCTCCATCATCGGATTCTGCATTTCATTGACGGGATTCGTAACATACGAAGCCAAGGATCTTTTTGATTGGGTTACGGGAAAGAAAATGTCCACGATTGCCTTTATTGACAAGGTGGATGCATTGAAGGTGATGACGAAACTAGTGTGCGTTGCCCTCTGCCACTTCTGCCAGTCTATGATCTCCTATTTACTACTAGGATCGATCCCGGCATTGAGCTACTCCATAGCGTCGATGCTCAAGAGAATTGTGATTATTCTAGTGAGCATGCTTCTTGCCGTGGACCTGAACCACACGCAAGGAAAGTGGTTTGGAAGAATCTCCAGTGCTCAGATCCAGGGCATCGTGCTCATGGGGGTTGGGCTCTACAGCTACGATAATTGGGGCTCTAAGACAGGCTCCTCGTAGCACCATCAGTGCCAGTTTACAGCTTAACTTTGGAGACTTGAAAATGTTTGGAAAGGCTAGAATGCACGACTGCCATGTAGACCCCGAGAGGCCTATAACCAGTAACGCCCGCATATTCCGTGACTACCCTCAGCATTGCTGCTGCGACTAGTATACTCTAGTATGCGTTGTAGAGAGCTTCAGCCCTGGAATCAAGGACAGAATCCTTTCGAGCTGTAGCCCTACAATAATACACATACATGTACAATAGAGAAAAAAAGTATAGTGGGCGCGCATCCTGCTACTTATATACTCCCCAGCGGTGCGGGTAACCCAGGTCGCGCCCGCGTCCCACGCCTTGACCAACTTTCTGGGGTACGCATATTCTTCGTCAACTATGTTTAAGGTACTGATCGGCTTATACATACTTGCCATGGTGCAATGTGCCTTTGCACGCACTCTCAATGGTGTTATCCATGGAGTGCCCCAGGAGGCCTTGGATTTACCCTCCCAGGATCACCAGACGCCCATAGTCAACGGAGTCAACTTTCAAAGCCGCTTTGATATCCGATTGACTCCAATCGTCAACGATTATGCCCCGTTGAAGACAAAGGTCATTCCTGTCAAGAAAGACTATACGTTTTTTGCAGCACAGTTGACTGAGGGCGAGTACGATCTTGAGGTCAACTCGTACGACTTTGAGCTCGAATTCTCTCACTACCGAGTCATTGTGACCGATTCGGAGGTCCAAGTGTACGAGTCTCTTTTGACTCATAATGGGTACAACGAGTCGTCCAAGGTTATTGTTGACGAGAACCCACTTGTGGTACAGGTATTGGAGTGGAAGGAGTACTATGAGAGTCCTCAGAGTAAACTCACCGACATGGTGATGAACAGTCCGCTCGGCTTTATTTTCAAGAGCACGCTTTACACGTCTTTATTCACTGGATGCTTGGTGGTCATGGTGGCGCCATATATTCTTTCATTCCTTGCTCCGGAACTCTCTGAAAAGATTAATGCGGTGCAAGAGGAAGCTTTGGCGGAGAGAAAAGAGACTGAGTTGAGAGAAGAGGCCGCTGCAAAGGAGACTGAGAAATCCACATCTCTCCGCGCACGAAAGTCTTAAGAAGATTATAATGATGCAAAAAGATATAGTAATATAATGATGTCATGTAATCTCGAATTATATGTATTTATGTTGGATATGAGATATTTGAATTACTCATTACCAAACTGCTTTTCAGCCTTGAGACGATCAGAGTAATCACTCTTGGTTCCGTTTTGATTGGGATTGGACCAGCCATTGACGTAATCAAAATCAGTTTTCGCCCAGTGTGCAAATGGATACGTAGGCAATGTTTTGACCGGCGTGCCTTCATTAATAATACCCTTGTCCTTTTGGGCCTGGATCAACGAGTCCAAGTATCCGGAGATGTGGTCTCTGATGAACTCAAAGTTCTTGTACTTGATGATCTTCTCAGGGGCCTCGTATATGACCTTTTTGATTAACGAAGGCACATTGGGCTCATCCTTCATCTCCTCAATGGAATAGAAAATCGGGTGGTTGGTGAAGATAATGGCCTTGGACTTGGGCAACCGTCTAAGAGTCTGTCTTTCCACGCGCACATTGAACTCTTTGGGGTCGGTGGATTTCATGTCGCTCTCCAAGTTGGGCACAAATTTGGGCATTTGGTAGACATTGTTGATCTTCAACTTGTGGTCCCACGTGATGTACCACGAAGCTCTTTCCACGGGTGAATATGCGTCCAAGCGTTCAAACCATCTCTCCATCGATACCTTTAACTTCTCATGGTAGTAGGGCACATGGTCATGGATCACGTCCAAATGTTTTCCGATTTTGTTGTCGATGCCAAAAGATCCACCCGGGAAGGGGACTGCTGCTGCCACCAAGTAATGCATTCCATCCTCAGGGTTTTTCTGCACAACGTAGAAGTCTTCCTTGGCCATTTTGGTCACGTAAAGAAGAGGGTGGTCTTGCAAGGGAAGCGACATGTCCAAGATCTCTTTGGTCATTTCGTTTCTAACCACTTTTCCCTTAGACTTTTTGTCCATGAGTACCGTGAACAACAAAGGGTAACGTTCGATCATGTGGTCTCTGACTGTCTCCATCAACTCGTAGCATGCGTCGTAGGACTCTGGAAGCCAGTCAATGTTTTCCTTGCCGTACTGGTGCCAGATTCTCTTTTTCTCCTCGATGTAGTGCCAGTAGTACTTGTCCATGTCCAACCAATGGTTGATATCCAATTTGTAGATGGACATGGTCTGGTGGTACGGCCACCTGAAGGGTCTCCATGGTCTATCGTCATAGTTCTTGACCTGGTCAGGAGTGATCATCAACGGAGTAGGCTTGGGCAATTCCTTGGCATTGGTTTGATACCCTTTTTTCTCTACCACTGGGTGTTTTTCCTTGTCGGAGGTTTTCTGCTTCTTAAAGAGTGCCTGTAATTGCTTATAATTTGCAGCTACGAGCACGGCTGCAAGGGCCAATGCTGCAAGCAAAAAAGCAAGTGAATCTGGGGTAAAGGCTGGCATCAGGCGTGTGGCTGAGGTTATAGCTGCCAAAAGTTGCAAGCCTCATGGTGCTTTATATACTGGTATAGCCGGGGCCCAGTTTACTGATAAGGGTTCCTTTTCTAGTTTGGGGTGCGAAATGCTGCTGGAAAACAATGCCCGATTAGGCGTAGTGGAGAGGTGCACTGTGAAGGTTGAGTGCGGAAGTACACTGCGAATTCACTGCCAGGGCCGATGTGAGAGAGTGAGTGAAGTGTGGTGAAATGCGGGCACACATTTGACTAAATCAGCCCATAATTGAAAATCATTGCCGTTTGGGTGAAAAGAAAACGGTTTTTTTTTGCCTTTTCTTTTAGGCTCCGCTTTTTATGTCTCTAAAGGGTAAACGTTTCCCTAGATTTGGGTTGGCCTTTATGTTTGGTCTTTGGAATATATCGGGCTGTTGCAAAAACATTTGGAAGTTAATTAGACACTCTGAATCGATGTCAACCTTTTTGGCTTTTCTCGGATTTTACGATTTCGGATTCCAAGATTCCGGACGTTTAAATTATCCAAGGTTTCGTGCTTTGGAGTGGTGGCCTTAGAATCAACCCAATGTCTCGTTGAAGATCCGTCCTATTTATGGATGCCGGGAATAATTTCGAATCTGAAACAGGAAATGCCTACTCATTTTTAACTGTGAACAACTGTACAAGGTAATACACACGGCGAACCGGACAGATGTACGGTCTCATCTCGTAGTGTATCCAATCAATATACTACTATAATTACAAGCTTACGAAATCGCTTGTCTAGCTGATGTATATAGCTACGTGTAGTTCATGAAAGTACATTTTTTATGACATAGAGTAAAACCCTAGGTGAAGAATAGGCACTTCAGCTCCGGATCGACATTGGGCAGAACCCGAATGTTATTAAAGTAACAGAAAGTTGAGAAGATGAGATAAAAGCGCAAGCATTTCGCCAGCACGATTACAATCTTCTACCTCTTCTACCACCCTTTCTTCTGGTGGAGTCAGATGGCACTGGGGTGACATCCTCGATTCTACCGATTCTCAAACCGGATCTAGCCAAGGCTCTCAAAGCGGATTGACCACCTGGACCTGGGGTCTTGGTCTTGGTACCACCGGTAGCTCTCAACTTGACGTGGACAGCAGTAATACCGACCTCCTTGCATCTCTCAGCAACGTCTTGAGCAGCCAACATAGCGGCGTATGGGGAGGACTCGTCTCTGTCGGCCTTGACCTTCATACCACCAGTGACTCTGGCGATAGTTTCCTTACCGGAAAGATCAGTGACGTGAACGAAAGTATCGTTGAACGAGGCGAAGATACGGGCAACACCGAAAACTTGAGAACGATCTGTTTGTTAGTATACCTTTGCTGGATAGCTAATTCCATAATTTTGCTCTGCTGAACCCATGAGACTGATATTGGTGCATTGTGCCCGTTATTTGCATTTGTGATCTCTATAGATCCTGTGACTGGTCAGGGACCATCTTCAGTGTCATTTGATACACCTGGGTCTTAATCAAGTGTGATGGTTCAAGTGGATATATGGCTTCTTGTATGGATTTAAGGACATTGACTATTCTAAGGATATGTATGGCCTCCCTTGAAATATTTGACATACCAGCAGACATGTTTACTGTAGTGGCGAGTGATAGTTGTAAGAGGTTTTTTTCGAGTCAATGATGAGAAATTTTCCTGGGATGTTGAGGAGTGTACAGAGGCGCGCGTGGTGTACATAGTGTCGAGGGGAGCTAGGGCTCAAGCCCTAAAATACCTCAGTCGCAGGAACCATCCACCATGCCACATACCATCACACCATCATAATCAATTTATGAGTAAATTATAATTGAATCGTTAAGAAATATACATCTATAGTAATATGTCTATCTCTTCCATATTAGTAAATGAGAGGTGGGGTATTTTGTTGGTTTATTGTAGGCTCAGTCTAGGCTATATTAGTCTTGTATTTGGTCGCACGAGGTACTCGCACTAGGGCACTACACCAGGCTCTATGTTACTAGTGGAGCGTGTAGTAGATGCAAACCAGACACTAGCAAACGTGATTTTACTTATGTTAGGTGATGATTCAAAAGTGTATAATTGGAGTATAAGAATAAATAAGGATATTAATATATATATTTAATTTACCAGGAACAAATTGCATACTATTGGGAATATGGTTTGAAGCCCGGCCCTCCAATAAAGTCTATTAACACTGAAAGATTATACTAAGATGATGTCATAGCAAAATGATTGACCAGATATAATGATATCCTAAAGATGAATATTATCAAGAAATGAATCACTAGATTGATTTCACCGACTGTTCTGGTATTGACTGACTGTTCTGGTATATAAAACTATATGACCAGGTAATCATATACCATTGACAAATGTTCATAAATCTACACAATCTGTTTCATATGTTCTATTAGCTATGTATACAGGAAAGCTTAGTAGACGAAGCCCAAAATCTTACCGGAAACGTGCTTTCTTCTGGCCTCCTCGTGGTCCATGATACCAGCAGAGGTGGTCAAGATGACGAAACCAAACTGTCTGGCTGGCAACAAGTTGTCGGTCCATCTCTCGATATCGCCAATCTTGACGTTAAATCTTGGAGAGATGACACCACACTTGTTCAATCTACCGTTCAATTGAACAACAATCTTTCCGGATCTGTGGTCGTCAATGTACTCGAACTCACCAATGTAACCGTGCTTTTGCATGACTTGCAAGAATCTGATGATGACCTTGGACGAAGGTCTGATCAAGACTTGTCTCTTACCGGTCTTTTCGGCGTTGTTGATAGCGTTAAGAGCATCAGCGAGAACGGAGGTTCTGGTCATTTTGATGTATACGGCGAAGAAGTGAGATTGGAGGGGGAATTTTTCATTGGTTTTTTTCCTCCCGCACTGCTCCTCCGCCCACCTGCAGTGCCCTGAAAAAGCAGTCACATCCACTGTAAGCTTGGTGGCCCGCACTCCCACTCTCAGTGCGACTCCTGGCTCCTGCAGCCAGCGCCCCTGCTCGAACCTACTCTCTGAAAAAACTTTTCTCACCTTCTGCTATTACTCTCTACCTGTAACAATGCCTGTATGTACAAAGACATGAAACAACCAGTTTAACCAGCATAGATGAAGCCAGCATAGATTGATGTTGATACCAAGCGTATCCCAAGATAAAAGAATTCATGTGATGACCAAGACATTCAGATAAGATCCAAGCTATGGTCCTAAGGTTGGAAGGGAATCCAGAGAGAACCCACGATGGAAACAAGCTATTAATGATATCAAAACCATCATCATCGTTGTTATTGTCAATCATTGGCCAACGTTGTCTATTGGCCAAAGTTGTCTATTGGCTCAACGTCGTTTATTGGCTCGACTTTGTCTATCCTAAATCTATGAATATCATACTAACATTAGTCTAACAAGAGTTTCAAGACTAAGCAAAAGTTGGCTAAGGCCTCCAAGCAAAACAGACCTTTGCCTCAATGGATCAGATTGAAGACTGATAACACCATCAGATACAACGCCAAGAGAAGACACTGGAGAAGAACCAAGTTGCACTTGTAAGCACTTCATCGTCTCTCTTCATTCTTTGTATATCAATACACCATCAACTTTATATCATTGTAAGCATCGTATTCCATTATCTACTGGACATTATCTAATTTTCAAGTGCCTTCAAAGTTTATAAATAGAACCCGCGAGCTCACCCTAAACCTCTTCCTCGAACACCGTCTCAATGGGCTTCTCCATGAACGATGCATGCGACAACACGGTCACCGCAGAAGATCCAATCAACCACATCATGGTGGAGATGGGACTGGCCAAGAACCCCAAGGGCACGGCCACAATCAACAAGCCAGTGTATAATTGCGAGGTGGTGAACTTTCCGATGGGGAGGGTCAAGTCCCGGCCCTCCAATCTGCTGATTCCAAACACTCCTCCTCCCACAAGAAGAATCACAAACATCAACAACAAGTTGGTGACCAACGCGTAGATCGACAACACTGAGATCATGGCAATGTAGTTCCCCTGGAAGTAGCCCAAGTTGTACCCAACTCTGCTCTGGATCTCTCCCAAGTTGGCTGGCTTGGAAAGCCTTCTATAGTCCAAGAACTCTTGAGGTGGTTTCACCTTGGAGAGCTTGGTTTGCAACGAGCTGACATCGGCCTTGAGTTTATCGAGGCTGAGTCTCTCACTTATGGAGTTCAACTGCTGGTTAGTACTATACTTCAATTCTGGCTCACAATGACCATCTCATTTATCCTCCGTATATTGACCATCTTGGTCTATTCATCAAAAAAAAAGCCCCACCATTGGTTTTGGCCTGTTCATCGCATCTGCTTCTCGTTGTATCATTTTATCCTGTCAAGGCTCAATTGGGACTAGTTCCTCGTGGACTTATGGATGGTTGAAAATACACATCATGTCAAGTGACACGCCTGCATAGAATGCACATACTGGTAAGTTCGAAAGAGAAAGCGACATCCCAGGTTGCTATATTAAGGAGTATAGAAAAGTGGGGTTCAACGCTTTGCTGAGCTGTAGTCAAAAGGAGAAGTGTCACCTTTTGGTTGTTTTTTCGTAACAGGCGAGCGCGCCTCCAGCCGCGACTGGTGTTATGCCTGACACCGATCTTAATAATAGCTTAAACCCTGGACCAAAAAAATGGATTTTTGGATTTTTGGAAATTGTCGACATCCCAAAAAAAACATTGGGTAGTGTCTCTATAATAATCTATTTAGGCTAATCCTAAGTCCTTTCTGACCATGGCTTGGCAGATGGGATGGTAGGTCTGCTCGAATCTCTTAAAGTACTTGACTGCGAGCGCGTTGTCCACCTTGTTGAGCACAACGTATCCCGGTCTGACGTACTTCATTCTGCCCACGGTTCCCAACCACTCGCCGAGCTTGCCGTAGAATTCCTTGTTCTCTCCACGCACTTGGAGAACATACCATCTAAAAAGCACCTCGGCATTGGAAGACGCAGAGTAAGCTTCGTACACTTTGCTCAAGGTGACCAACTCACTCAAGTGGTTCTTCCACTTGAAATCCTCCTGTTTATCGAACGAGGCAAGCGTGTCCAAGAACACCACTGATTGGTTGGCCGTGAAGTGCTTGATGTCTGCGTTGTCAAACGAATCTAGCGACTCTTTGTTGGTCACTGCATGGTGCCATCTCTCTGCCAACTTGTAGCATTCGTCCACCATGCTGGTATCGAACTTGGGCTTGATGGGTGGCATTCCTGGCTTGTACAACCATGTGTTCCAGTCAATCAGATCCAAGGTCTCTTTGTGGTCTTTGAAGTATGCGTACAACGTGTCCAAGAATTGGTACGTGTCCAAGGACTTGTACTTGAAGGTCTCAAAGTAGTGCGTGATGAAACCATCAAAGTTCTGTGTGCCTCCCACGAGTTGCTCGATGTAGAACAACAAGTTGAAGCCCTTTTCGTAGGGCACAGTGGAGAAAGCATCGTCGGGGTCACATCTGTCTTTAAGGTCCTGCACCAAAGTCGAGTATCTGGAGGCACTGTCACCCATAGCAGTAATGGAGTTCTCCAAGTCCGACCATCCAATGATGGCGGAGAAATGTCTAGTTGGCTCGCCGTGGAGAGCTCCCTGGATTCTTCTTTCCAAGTACACAGTCCACCCTTCATTCAACCAAAAGTGTTCCCAGGAGCAGTTGGTGACCAAGTTTCCGGACCACGAGTGAGCAAGTTCATGGGCAATCACATCCACGTTTTGTCTGTCGCCACTGATGAGAGTTGGCGTCACGAACGTGGCATTTGGGTTCTCCATACCTCCATAAGGGAAGCTCAGAGGCAACACGAGCGCATCGTACTGGTCCCAAGGGTACTTGTAGACGAGTTTCTCTGCAGCCTGGAGGAATTGCTCCATATCCTCCTCGAACTCGTGCTGACAAGACTGGACCTTGGATGGCTCCGAGTAAACGTGGGACCTGGGGCCAATGGGGAGCTTTGTAATGTCACCCGAAGCCAAGGCCACCAAATAAGAGGGAATCGGGATGGGCTGGCTGAAGAGGTAGGTGTTACCGTTGACTCCCTGAGGTCTTCCACTCATCAAAGTGGGGAGTTCGGACGTAGCTTGGAACTCGTATGGGGTCTTGACAGCAGGAGTGTCGAAACAAGGAAACATACTTCTGGCATGGATTGGCTGACACTGCGAGAACAAATAAGGAGCCTTCTTTCCATCGGTGGCCTCCTTATCCAAGAACTGCAACGCAGTACAATCCTTAGTGGTCTCGAAATCAATCATAAGTTCGAACTTCTTGGTGTCTTCTGGGAGGGTGACATACAAAGGAACACCCAAGGCCTTTGTAGCCTCACCAAGCTTGAAAGAAGCAGATTCGCCATTAACCTTAGCGCTCTTAATTTCTAAGAATGAAGTGTCCAAAACAACCTGTTTGGTAGCACTAAGATTATTGAGGGGAAAGGAGACGGAACCAATGATCACCTTTTTGGAGAAGTCCACCTCGTAGGCCAATTTGGTGGTGCCAAAAGAAAAGTCTCTGTAGTTGGATAAAGTGGAAGGGTCCCATTCGGGAGACTTGGACGGCCTGTGGGCGGCGACTGCTTTTTCCATGATGTACTTGATGGTTGAAAGTATGCTCAGTGCAGAGAAATATGTCAATGTCTACACCCACACACCACTGCCTGCTCGCGCGAGTATATGCAGCTGTTGTCTCTGGCCGAATTGGATGGGAACAGTTTATGGGGGACTGGGGCCATATTTTCTTTGAAATTTCAGGGTATGGATATATTTTGATATTTTCTACACATGTTTTTTTTTTTTTTGATTTTAACCCCATACCTGAAAAATACCCTACTCAGGATATATGCATGGTCTCTTGTCACTATAGAACAATTCATTAGCCATGATAATGATTGGTTTCTCACAACCATATGGAGCTACTCTTGATATTATTAAACTATTGTGAAATCCCTGAAACAATGAAACTACTGTAAAACTATAAAACTATAAAACTATGAAACTACTGTGAAACTGTTAATGACTATAGACACACCCTGGTCATATAGAGTAGTGTATAGTATAATACTATCAGTATAGAAATCCTTTAGTCAGTTCTATACCTAAGGCCAAGTCTATCTGCATATGACATTTAGTCATTATTGCATTCATCTGTATTATAACGTATCTTGCATTCAGTGACAGCATTATATACACTCCCTATCACATATGAATGCTAAGTAGTGTAGAATACTGGGTATATAAAGTGGAAAAAATGGGGTATTATTGGAAATTCTAGAATTCTTACTTAATAAGAATTTATTAACACTATATCAAAATGTCTAATACTTCAAGTGATATGTTATTATGGTGGTGTATAGGGCTCATAACCATTGTTAGTCAAATGGGGCTCATAACCACCATCTTCCATCGCTACCTAACACTACACCACATTCAACAACTACAACTACAACTAAGACTATTTTTCACTTGAACAAAAAAGTGGATTTTAAGCATGAAGTCTTATTTTTCTTAAGTACACTCCTCAAGACATCTGGATTTCAATGTGCAGGTGGTGAAATCAAAACTCTTTGCTTAACCTCGGCTTTACACCTCTTCTCTACTACATAGATATACTTACTATACTCTACAACATGCTATTACTAATTCACAATAACTACTCCACCACTTATATGTAACTATACTAGACTACTATAGTCATAGACTATGGAATAGTAGTATCACTGTGAACGAGAATTGCGTTGTCTCGTCTGTCTTTGGATCCCCCAAGCCCAAGCTCTTCTCTATATGATTTTTTTTTTTTAAAAATTAGGAATTTTAAATATGTTTCCATAGTACCACCACTTTACTAGTCTTACCACTATTGTCTATGGTGGAATCTATATTGGACTCGCTATTGATGCTTTGAAGCTTTATATTCTGGAAATCAAAGATCAAATCAAAATCGGGTGTATTCATAACCGTGATCTATAGTCCAAGTTTTATTGTCTGTTGTCACTGTACTATGTCTTATAGTGTATAGTCGTTAGCGTATGTTCAGTCTAGGCTCTTGTGGTGTGTAGTCGTAGTTTTTCTGTAAGTAGTCGAGATCCTTCATACTTGAAGATATACAGTTGATGTCAATAGGAAATATGGAACTGTAGTAGTATTATTGTTGTGAGTTTAGCGTGAAGCGTATATCAGAAAAACAAATCCATCCAAAAATCCAATCAGTGGTGGTTTAAAAGGCCGTTTTACTTCCACTGCTAGTAATGCAAGCGAATTTTTTCGAAGTTGAAGGAGATTTATGAAAGAGTGTCCAATTTGGGAAGATTTTAAGAGAAGGGGAAGATTCTTGGGTCTCCTGTGTATATCAACTTTGATTTTTGAAAGAAAATACACATTTTAGGCCGTTAATCAGTCAAAAATCCATCAAAAATCAATCAAAAAACAGTCGAAAATCCATCAAAAATCCATTAAAAATCAGTCAAAAATCAATCAAAAATCCATCAAAAATCAGTCAAAAATCAGTCAATCAGCAATTTTGATCTGTTTCATCTAGTGTATTCAGAAAGGGTTCGATAATGAATTTGAACCTAGGAAGTAGAAGCTCTATAGAACTATTATGGAGACATTAAATGGTCTAGTATAGTAATTTGTCGTACATTGATATGGTAGTCTTTGAGTGCAAGATTCTAAGAGTTCCAGTACTAGTAGTGAGAATGCAATACATACAAAACGGACACTTTAAGAAATACGTCATTTTATACAAGGCATTTTGACTCAGGCATTTTTTTCGGCTTCAGAATGTATACAATATTATTCAAAGTAATTACTGGTTTATTACTAGACTTACGGGTTCCACCTCTCCACAGACTATACAGAATAAGATGGGGTACCAGTTTATGATCAAAGAATAAGTTTTGGAGAATAGTAAAGTTTAGAAAGTAGTAGAGTTTGGAAAGTGGTGAAGCTTGAAAAGTAATAAATTGTACGAAAAGAGTTTCGTGTTTCAAGTGGATCAAACTCTATACTGTAGCTAATCTCTGAATGAAGAATGGACCAACAAAAGGACCCATCAAGAGGTGGTATGAATATGAATACGTCAAAAAAAATTGGACATTCTAATGAACAGATTACTCTTAATTGCAACTAAAATATACTTTTTAGTAGTGATCTAAACTTGGCCAATGGTCCTAAATACTCACATCTACGTCACTCGCATCCTGGCAGAAGGTAACACTGGAGCCACTTCAGTCTACAAATTTCAAAGGTAATAGATTGTTGGAATGCTTAGTACGGCTAGATCACACAAAATGTATATAGATGTGTGTATGTCTAGAGATACAGTACATGTAGTGGTACTAAAGTGGTACTAAAGTGGTACTAAAGTACAGTTATTCTAGGAAGGTCTATTCTAGGAAGGTCTAGACTTCATGTTGCAGGATGTCTGGGAGTTTTAAAAAAAGAAATCGTAGAGCCAGATTCCGAGTCGCAACACGGAATGTCCACACCCATTAGGAACGGTTCTCGTTAAAAGAGACTGCGTGTGGTAGAAGGTCTACTGCACTAGGCTCGCTTCAGTGCGAATACGAGCTGCACTTACTAAATCCGCAGGCTAGTGTAGACGCTTGGAATGGCCCTCCCCATATATGCAGTTTCAGGGAACAACCGTGCATGTGCCGTTATCTGAATCTGTCGCCAAGCAAAATCTTCGAGGCTTCTCCTCTTTTTTTTTTCATATCTCTTCAAAACGTCTTGATTCCTCGTGTCCTCGCCTACGTCCAGCTTTCGCGACGTATTAAGCTTTCGCGTACTATACTTGATTGTTAGAGAAGCGTAACCCGTTCCAAATCGAGCTGTTGGTATTTGTTTGTCTTCCCTGATCTGTCTTCGCACCGCCTTCTTTTGACCGATCTATTCCTTGTTTGCTGGGTGAGATCGCAGCCAGCTCATCTTTGAAAGTGCACGTGACAAGTCCTCTCAAAACTACTTTAGTTTTCTATCCCACGCAGTCGTCTCACGCATCTTTAAACCCACGTTGACCAGCTCCACCGTCACATAGTTACCCCGGGAGACTATGGATGACATCCACACCCTGCAACAGAATATCCGCCCCGATATCCTGCCCTTCGTCTCCGCCATGTCCCCTCGTGACTTGGCTGAGAAGCCCGACAACGTGCAGTCTCCACTACACAGGCTCCAGGAGGAGCTAGCCAAAGATATGTCCCATGGATACTCGCTTGCTCTGCATCTTAACTATGAAGAAGAAGATGCAGACAAATCCCCTAGCCGAGAAAGCTCCGAGACTGCCAGTTTATACTCGTTTGACTCCGTCTCCACCAATGGGAGGCTTCTAGATCGCTTGGACTTGGAGTCTGAGGACTTCAGTGACGTCGAGAGTAATCTACGAAGACGAGAGTCTACCATTCTGATCCAAAGTACCGGCAGGTTGCTTGACCGTTTAGGCCTCGACGACTCTCCTGAAGAAACTGCTAATAACCCGTTCAACTCGTTGCAGACACCTCGGGATGCTCCCATACGAGTCAATTCGTCGCTTGGCTTGGAACGTATGCGTTCGGCCAACAAACCACCGTCCAGAACTCAGAGCCAGGGCAGTCGTGTGCCACTCAAATCGGCTCCTCACAATGTGGTACAGCCCAAGAAGAACCTCTCCTTCGACTCATTGAATGGCGAGCTCTTGTCGGGCCAGAACTCCTCGGTCTCTCTTCAATCGATGGGCAATGTCTCCTCCACTTCTTTGAATGTGGGTCCAGGTCATGGCTCGATTCGCCGTGGCTCGCTGCTGAATACTTTCAAGAAGTACCCAGCTTCTTCGCCCATCCAGGAATCCTTTGACGTGTCTACAGTACTAGGGTCCAGCAAAAGCTCTCCTGCACTAACACAGAAACCATATATACACCCGAGCCACGCCAGCTCGCCGGAACTTTCACAGGATTCTCCTCGACTTCCTGTACAGCTCCTGACAAAAAGAACCGTTTCATCATCATCCAACGGGTCAGCATCTTCGGTGGAGATCGCACTGTATTTCTTCACCCCAAGTTCCAAGTTCGACCAATCCATCGATACAGCTGCAAACAAAGCCATCCAGCTTCGACTCCAGGGAAACCCTCGTGAGTCGTCATACCGGCTCAAACTTTTAGCAGACGGCCCGGTGAATTACCCACGTGCCATGTACCTATATGCAAAAGCGCTATTCAACGGCCATGGGGTCAAGCTCAACGAGGCCCAAGGTGTCCGGTGGCTTTGCAGGTGTATCTTGGCATCGTACATCCTAGAGAGCTCTAACATCGAGGGCAGTACGCTCAGCCACTACATGCCCAAGTTTGCAGACATGACCATAGACAAAATGATCAGCTTGATCTACAAGAACATTTCACATGAGACCAACGACGTGTTCTCACTCACAACCAAATTCCAGGCCTTGCCCTCGGCTGCCATCACCAAGGTGGTCCAGCTCAACACAAACGATAAAAACACTGTGGGCGGAGCCTACTATCTTCTTGGAGAATGTCACTTCACCGGGCAAGGCCTGGTTGCCAAAACCGAGGAGAAGAGCCGAATCTTCTTTGCCAAGAGTGCAGCCATGGGATACTCCGAAGCAATGCACAAACTTGGGGAACTATGGTGTTCCAAGTCCAAGGCTCATAAGAAGGACCTACACATGGCCGCAGCGTGGTTGCGCTTGGGCGAGACGTTTGGAAAGAAGGATATGGGGAACAGTTGGATATACAAGGAGAAGTACATGGTACAGAAGAAAAAGTGATTTGTTAACATACGACTCCACTTATTGATGCGTTTGACATTCTAGTCGGGTTCGACTAATCGGTCGCGATGCTCTGACCTGAACAGAGTATGTAGCGAGCCCCGCCATTGATGTCATGGGAATAGATTTCAGAAAACTCCCGCACGCAGTTATATAGAAATGCACAAGTCTCTCGAAGCTCCGAGTACGGGCCCAACGGTAGGTAGTAAGTGTCTGCATTGGGACCGATAGACGTGGTCGACGGCCTCGAACTTGTAGGGACCCGCCTACTCCAGCTCTTGGGGAACACGGTGCTTGTTGGTGGGCACTTGGCGAAAAACGATTGTGCCTCCTTGCAGTGGTCGTCCATTTTTTGATGATTTCGTATGACTTGGCGTTGCATCTCGATAACTTTGTATTGTGTTTCAGGGGAAGAGTCTTTGCTGACGGAAAGATTTTTGATGGCTCTTTCCAGATTCAGGTTCTGGCGTCTTAGGATGGACGCCTTCTGCATCGCTAGTATGGCCACAATAAAAGAAAAGAAGGCTCGTTTTTTGTCCGACACGTTATTTGTTTTGATGTATCGTTCCAAACGGCCCACGAACAGAACAATTTCTCCGAGCAAGTGGTGCCAGTTTCCTTCGTTGAGTGTTATGTTCTTGGCCATTCTCTTAGAGTCGTCAACGTCACAAAATATACTCATGCACAAGATGTAGTCTAGCTGTAACACTATTGAGAAGAGTGAGTCCTTCGAGTTGATCAGTTCGTGTCTTGTCTTGAGGTCTCGCGCTATCAGAGCCCACTGGTTCTTTGGAATCAGTTCCTCAACGGAACTTTTTGAAGAAGTCGCTGTATTTGCGGAAATGTTTTCGTGTTTCATAGTAAGGCTCTTTTTCGGACTTGCTTTAGATCTGGGCTCTGGTTTTGTGTCTGTTTTGGACTGTAGTTCTTCCGCGTCTCTGGTCTTTCTGCTTTCGAAGATCGCCAAGCCGGGGTAGTTTGTACTTGAGTTAGTTTGACCAAGCTTTTGCGAGGGCTTGGTGGGTAATTTCGACGGTGACTTCTGCGGCGGTCTCGTTGGAAAGGCGTTCTTGTATCGCTGCAGCAGAGCGTCTAGGTTTATGCGTAGCAAGAAACGGGGCTTATCGGAAGCACTTTTGTCGACCCACCGAACGCGTTTCAGTTTTGGTCTACCCTCTAGCACTATATTAAGCCCGTTGGTCTTCTTGGGCATCGGGTGTGCTATCTCCGAGAACTTGTCCTCGCTGAACATGTTGGGTAATGTGGGGGATAGGAGGGAGATTGGGATAGAGTCGATATCGCTCTCGTTCATGGACTCGTGGTCACGGATTTCCGTGTCACTAGGGTCTTTCTTTTCATCCTTGGGAACCCCGAATCTAGGCGGCAAGCTGGGTGAAAGTAGTGCCGGTAATACCCCGGATGAGATATAGGAGGTAATCATCTCCTCAAGGTTCCAGTTAGCGTTGGAGCCGCCCGTGGACGCTATAAAGGGGGACTGGCTGCGGGCCTTCTTCTTGATTTGGGGCTTTTTGACCACCCGAGGCTCGGTGGGGCCCCTGGAGTCTTGGAATATGGCCGACTTCATGGATAAACTAAGGACTAGTTGCCAGTAGTAGTGCGAATCATAGGGTTTAGGCGCGGCGCCATATATAAGGTTCTAAAGGAGGATAGGAGGATAGGAGGATAGGAGGTGCCAAGAAAGGAGAATGGGTTTGTTGGGGTGGAGGGAAAGTTGAGGAACGATTCACAATTCTTCGGAATTAACTCCGGAGCTAGCCGACTTTGATATGCACGACGCATGGTAAACTCTCAGGTTTACTGTCGGCTCCAGGTACAGGCTACGCATGTCCCAAGTGCGATTACTCTTCTTCTACTACTCTACCCATAGCCAACCCATAGCCATGGCAGGCACATACAATGAAGTGCAAGCCACGCAACTAGGCAACAATAAACGCAAGGATCAGAAAGATGAGAAAAACAAATCCATAAAACGGGCCACTTCCTACGGTACAACATATACTAGTTCCATCACCAATCCCAATAAGTCTATTTACTATGCCAATGCCAATGCCAATAACTCTACCAATAACAATACCCATAACCATACCAATAACAACAAGTCTTACAACTCTTCCAATAACAATACTAACAATACTGATAATACTAATAATGGCGGGAACGATGCCCTGTGGCCTCCCTCTTTGCAGGACTTTGTCAATAAGTCATTCCAGCAGGCAGAAACACTCAACGAGTCACAGAAGAAGATTTTCCAGCAACAGATCCAGTCATTGATCTACTCCGCCGCACATGAAAAGAAGATATGGACCAATGACTGGGCTCTTCAGAAACTACCTGTCTTTGTTCCTTCAGTACCCTTGGCCTTGGTGCAGGATACCATACAACCGTCCACGCCCAGAATACGAGACTTGCCTATACAAGAATCCAGCTACAATTCCAAGAAAAGGAAGAAACAACGGGCCGCAAGGTTCCAGACCAACCTTGCTCCGGCTTCGTCTACTCCTCCTCCTACAGGCTCCATGGATCAAATTACTGGTACTCTGACTGCCTTGGAAAAGAGGTATCTTCGATTGACTTCCGAACCGGACCCTGCAATGGTTAGACCGGAGGCGGTGCTCAAAAAGAGTTTGCATTTTGTTGTGAACAAGTTCAGGGACACCACTGGACTGTACCTGTATATCAATGACCAATTGAAAGCTATACGACAGGATTTGACTGTTCAGCACATCAAAAACGACTTGACGATCGAGGTTTACGAGACTCATGGCCGTATAGCTATAGAAAATGATGATTTGGGTGAGTTCAACCAGTGTCAGTCGCAGTTGAGCCAGCTTTATGCTGCCAAGGTTCTTTCAGACCCCAATTACTATGCCAAAACATATGAATTTACATGCTACAGGATCCTATACTTATTGCTTACAGGTAATCATTCCAGTGTTATTAAGTCGAAGATGGAGGTTATGGACTTAGACGTCAAGGTACAGAATGCTGATCTCGCACCTGATGTGGCCATTTATAGACAATGTCTTCATAAAGCCTTGAGTCTATTGACAGTTATCACTCTTGGCGACTATCACTCATTTTTCCAAATCCACGGGTGGTTCAAAGATATAAGCGTACCCAACTGTGCATTCCACTTGATGGATAAGTTCATGGCTCCAAAGCAACGGTTATTGGCCCTAAACACTATGAGCAAGGCCTTCAAGAAAATGCCCATTGAATATGTCAGCAAGCAACTAGCCATTGAATCGCCTGAACTATTTTTCAAAGAATACGCACTTTCCTCATTTGCCGACGACACCTCTTTTGACTTTGCTTCTGCAAAAGGTTCTTTGCAAGCTATTGTTGATCGTGGGACCTTTAGAAAGGTGGATATCAAAGGCCAAGTCTAACACACATCAGAAGTCATCACAAAGATGGCGCAATGGCCATCAAAGCGAAATTATTTCTCTGGCTTTCATCGGTCTCGTTCATGTAAAATTGAATCTTGTCAACAAGACGTGAGTCATTCAAGATGTGACCGTCTTCACTTGATAATCCCAAGTCCACTGGGCCACTTCTCCTGCCATCTAGTTCATAAATGTGGTTGTCCGAGCCTTTGATGTATGTGATGAAATGATACTCTACAGACTCGTCGATCGAAGGAGCCTCAGTCTGGCCTTGAGTTCCGTAGTTAGAGTCCAATTGGACATACTGCTCAAGCAGCTCTACTAGCCTTGCGTTCTCTTCCACGGTGGAGTCTTTCTTGATGTGGCTGAGTAAGAGTGTATTCAAAAGCAGGTCCTTGACTACAAAGTCGGAAGGTAAGTTAGAAAGTACATGCAACAAAGCATAGAGACCGCATCCATTGCCGATGGTTTGTTTGAACCAATAAACATGCTGGGAATCATTTGCATGGCTTTCATCCTCCCTCTTCCGGTACTCCTCGTACTTTTCTGTAACTGGGAATAGCATGATGAGGCCCAATACTGGCTGGGGCAAGAAGGCAAGGAGGTCTGGGTCGGTCAAGGAGTAGACATCTTGGAACTGAAGCACTGGGGAAAGCCCAAGCTTATACGAAAGAGAATTGAAGATCTCTGGGTTCGACTCGAGGGGAATGACTCTTTTGGTGTCTGGCATTTGGATGGATGTAAGCGACAGGAACCTGAGTATACCCCACGCGGATCTTTACGTACAACTCGCGTGGTTTACTGATGTTTCAGCACCTCAAGAACTGATTCCAGAGTTTACCAATTATTCTACAACCAAAAATGATTTTCATAGAAAAAAAAAGATTTCTGGTATGATATGGCGATTTTGAATATGCAGGATCAATTTTGGAGTCTTTCAATAGGTTTTGGATTTTTTCATGTGCTTATTACTTGTTCTGCTTTCAATGGCTGCGGGGAAAGTTGTGTTAATTCCATGAGTCTATCCTGAAATCTTGTAAATATGTTACCAAAGTTGGGAAAGTGGTTCAAAACTGAAATTGAATGAAACTCCTTAAAATTACAAATACAACATATCGAATATATCATGAATTGATAGTTGTAGCTACCACCAGCTGCAGGTCTCGTGGACGTATTAAAGTCGGCTCGAAGCTACATGCTCGCCGCATGTCTGACTGCAGATACTTTGTTTCATATTTGTGCCCCTTGAGTAGCATACTATTTTTATACAAAGTACTTATGTTAGAGCTCGAGGCTTTGGCAACTATTCATACCTCCATTTAAGTTCCTTTTGATCTTGGCCAAGTCTCGAGTATTTATACCCTCAAATCCCAGCGTTTGCCGTGTTGTTATCATGCATAGCGCCACTTTTCTATTAGTGGCGATTCCAGTCCCGATTTTCTTCTTGGGATGTTCCACAACTTACTTGATCTCATCATGTTCAGGCTTTGATACCTCTCGCTTGTACTTGAAGACGTTTCTTGCGTGCCAACTAAGCATAATCGTTTTCAGAGTCATGCTTACAATTCGCAGGTCTACTATTGGCTACTCGCTGACCAGGGGCCGTTTGCCAGAAACACCTATTCTGAACCCCAGTGACAAGTTCATTATCCCCATTTTAGATGAGTTGATCAAACTAGCTTTGTTGGTCTTGTGTACCACTTTTGCCTCTGGTAGGCAGAACTTGTGGTCCCATGTCATTTTAGTGGCCTGTATCTTTACACTCAACAAGCTAGTATGCAACTGTGTGACTTACAATCCGCTGAATTACAAAGAACGTTTCAAGTCTTTTATCCGACTTTACAATAAGTACTTGGAGCATATCCTGTGCGATTTCCATAAGAAGTCTATTTCTTCCAATTCTTTCGAGAGCAACAAGAGTACTTTGGTTCTGGAAAGCTCACTTGATAGTCAGGATCCACTAGCAGGAAAACCAATCTTCCAGACTGTTTCTTTTGATAGTCCAACGAAGCAGATATCCCCCATTGACCTCTCCCCGAATGAAAATATGGCTCATCACGACATGATTGATCGCCTTTATTCGGTGTCTCCCAAGGATACTCTTCACCTACTGTACGGAGATTATGATTGTGACCTAGAAGAAAATTCTTTGTTGCTTGCTAATACATTCAAGAACTACCAGGCCACTACGCAAGTCCTCGATCCAACGAGTGAAAGTGGTGTGGCCAATGTTGATGATGATTCTGAGGAAGTAATTGATGACCAACCACCCTCAATTTCAAAAAGATCCCGGATGTCAAATCTACTACTGTCATATATGTGGTTCTCCTGGTTACTTCCTCTAGAGAATTCAGCACCCCCAGTGACTCAAATGACCAAATCAGCTATCATCAAGAAAAAACTATCCACTTATACGCTTAAGAGCGACTCTTCATCAGCCAAGTCAATACGGTCGAGAAAGCTGTTTGGGTCATTTGATTATGAGAGTCAAACAGGCACCAAGCGTAAGAATGTCGCTAATAGCCATACATTCCGTGAGTTTGCGGCGTTTGCTAACAAATACCTTGATTTTTGGTCACCTAATCTAGCTGGAATTTTGAGAGTTCTTGATCCAGCATTCATGAAATTCGGAGTGCCTCTTGACAAGATTCCAACAATGCTTTTCACCATGCATCTTCTTAGCATTGGTATTTGGCAGCACGCCTCCGTACTTTTACTTGCATTTCCTTTAATACTGCCAACAGTGCTGTACAGCAGCTGGGCTCTAATTTGTCCCTCGATTGCCGTCATCAAGTTGTTTTTCGTCAACTACTTGCACTGTCAATGCACTCTATCATACAAATACTCAATCATGATTGAGTTTCTCGTCAATATCAGTCTAGCCATCTTGATTGGCTTCCTATACTTTCATTGACACCTCAACTATTTAAATATAATACACAATAATTTAGATCACGGGTTCACATCGGGATATTAATCGTTTGCCTCATGCATTTGCGAGAGGAAGCTCTTATTAGTGAAGGTGAAGCCTTGAACATGTAAGACGTCTTCCGTATTCAGAAGAAACCCAGCACTAGGCGGCGTGAATGGCATGCTCGTAAACTCTTCATCAAAATTCTCTGCCAACACCGGGTCAGTGACAATTGGGAGAATTGGGGGAAGCACATCATCTAGATTTTCCGGCTCAAATTGCGACCAGTCGATGAACCGAAAGAATCTATGCTTTTTTAACGTCTCGAAATCTTCGTCAATGTCAAGTCGTTTTTTGGGGTTAGGTTGTAGTAATTTTCTGAGGAGGTCCTTTGCATCAAGCGACAAGTAGAAGGGGAATTTCAAGTACTTTTTAGAGTGAACGATCTTGTCCATGATTCTCTCCGTGGAAGCTCCTGTGAACGGTGGAGAGCCTGTGAGCATATCGAATAGCACACACCCTAGAGACCACCAGTCCACAGTGAAGTCGTAATCCTCGCCTTTGATGACTTCTGGCGCCATATATAATGCCGTACCAATCATAGAGTGTTTTGAATCGGAGTCGCTGGAAGATATCTTGGAGAGCCCAAAGTCCGTCAAAGCCAAGTGGCCGGAGGACTTCAACATGCAGTTTTCAGGCTTCAAGTCCCGATAAATAACCTTCAAATTCATATGTAGATAACGCAAGGCCAAGATGATCTCGGCAATATAGAACGAGGAATCCTTCTCACTCATATAGTTCAGGTGCGCCAAGTGGTGAAACACCTCTCCACCATCGAGATACTCGAGGATCAAATACACCTTGTTGTTGTCCTGGAAAGCATAGAAGAGCTTGACGATATTAGGATGGTCGACTTTCTCCAAGATGACCTTTTCGTTCAACGTTCTCTCGTAGTTCTTTTTGTGGATCTCGTTGGTCTCATTAATGATGAGCGAAGCCTTCTTGAGCTGTTTCTGGGCAAACAAATTCCCCGTGCTCTTTTCCCGTACCAAGAGAACCTTTCCATAAGAACCATGGCCCAAGACTTTGATGGGCTCAAAGTCATCCAAACGTGGCCTGTACTGCACCTTGTTCAACGAGGCTGACACGTACGACTCATGGATGTCCACCTCATATGACGACGAGTACTTTGACACGCTGCTTCGACGCCGAGACATCATTGGGATTGGATGGGACACCAAGTCTCCAACCGTATCGTCCTCCGTGGAATCCGGTTCCTCAGGAGTACTTGAGCGGACAGGTACTTCAGGAGCGGGCAGACAAGGCTCTTCATCGAGAAGCTTGTAATTGAGGTTTCGGATACCCCTAGATAACTCCGACTCATAGCCGTCCATATTGAAAACTTCATACATCGTGAGTACGTGAAGTGGCGTATACAATGGGCTGCGTTTAATTGGACCTTTGGCGCATATCAGTAATTACGCTGCGTGTTGCAGAAGACTATAGATGGGTGCGCCAGTAAAAGCGCACTCGAACGTGCTCTGCCACTTAGTTAAGATAACACACCCCCCAGGCGACTATATGCGGAAAAACTCGCCAAAAGTTATATATCACAACTTTATAGGAACAGAGATTATGCTAGTCAAATCCATCGTCTTCGTAAATCATCTACAAGTCCTTTGTGAGTATGGGTATGCTGGGGTAGTTCATTGATTCCAAAGTGCGGAGATTAATGCCTAAGCCTAGACAATAGGAGATACCTCAAGATAGATCCGAGATTTGGTCTGGATATAGTCCATCATTAAAGATTCGATGCAGCCGAGCGAAGAGGTTCCATTTCCACTTAGAGAAACCTTCTTCAATGACTTATCCAGAAATGTCAATAACACCGCCATCTGGTGGTGCTCCAAATGGTAGCGATCTTGCAATTTGGTGCACACAATATGGACCAACTCCTGCACGCTAGTGAGCTTATTCTTGTTGTACTTCATCACCAACAAATCATCTGCAAGCAGAAAAGAGAGTTTGATTTTCAAGTACTTCAGAGCTGCATGACTGGACTCCAGGTTGATGGAAGTGGTGAAACTTGGCCATACACCTTGAGGAGCCCGGAGTTTAGCTAGTGCACTCTGGTGCCTCACACTTGGGGCGTGCCGTAGATTTGATGCCAGTGCGGTGGAGCCATCTTCAAAGTACGCACTGCTGCGCCTCAGAAGGCCGAGTGCAAGTGGTTCGGCAAACAGACGCCTTTCATTTCCTGTATTGACTGGAGCATTTAAAGAAGGTCCTGCAAACAGATGGCGTCTTTTTCGGGGATCTAAGGTTTTTTCCTGGGACAACTGCGATGAACTGGGTACAAGAGTGTATGTTCGGGGCGTGCTGCGAAGAGCCTTGGGGAGCAGATCTGGTACGGAATTGTGGAAGTATTGAGGTAGAATTGTTTTGATATCTTTCAATTGATTGACTTCTCCATATTCTGTAATTGTAGAGTCGGGGCTATAAGGAGCACTGTCGAATATCGACGATGTTGAGGACATCAAGCTGCTGGAGTCGTTCTTCCTTCCCAATGAGTGACTTCTTGACATCATTAGTTGGACCCAAACTTTTTTGAACTGGCAAGAACACTCTTTCGTATTATTAAGAATAATTAAAGTAATGAAAAGTGACTCAAGAGTAATTCTTTGGTGTTCACTGTCTGAAGCGTAGACACTCTTGTATTAACCAGCTTCTTTCAGGTCGCACCGGTCTGCACACGGCCTGCAAGACCTGTATTAATCACAACAGTATTATCTACTGCAATTGTTCTCTCGATCGTCATGTCAAACTTTAATTTGTTGTTGAAGGGGTCGATTAAGAAACAAGGGATAACCAAGTCTACAAAAACACCTTTTGCCGAATTCTTGCTCTTTCTTTACAGCTGCAGCTAGGGCGAAGTTCTGGGTACTGTCTGATATATGCTAAGGAATTTTTCATGTACTGGCCTCGTATTATTGTGTCGCAGTTTCTCCGCGTGCAAGGTCAAATGTTTACATTGCTGTTGAAAAATATGCAAGAGACAAACGGGCTTTAAACACGAACACGAAATAAACATACTTACAGGGCCTGTAGTAATGGACTCGTAAACCCAGATAGTGATTAAGTAAGTGCATTAAATTTTTGTGCAATCTGCATGAAAGGGGTTTTACTTTAAACCACTATTTTAAGGTTGGTGTGAAGCTATTATTTTGGGTTTTCAACCAGCTTAGAAATCCATGGCGACCAGCCCAATTTCACCGGATGTAGGCGAATGCACGAAATTCCGCATCGTGCTTTTTATGCCCGTTCCGAACATGGTATGTGAAGAATTTTTTTCGTTGCATAGTGCATATAAAAAAAGCCGCACATAAAGAAGAAAAACTCACAACAGGGGCTTAGGCTTGCGTAAAGCCGTTTTCTTGACACAACTTGTCGAAACTGCACATTTCTCATCTATGCCTCATAACCATTTCACCAAGAAAATTCTGATATTGTAGACACCCTGGCATACTCATTCAGGAAATTTTCTCTGTCCTACCTATCTGAGTAAATTATGATAAATATTATATGTTGCACGTTACCATAAACATAACCTGGAACGGTTATGTCATTGGTCTTCAATAAATCTTACAAGTATGGGACTTAAGGATTATCTCAATTAATTACATTATTATCTATCTAAAATATACTGGGAGATCCTTGAATACCTATTCTCAAACTGAGCTGTTTTCAACGATCTCTTATAAGATCGACATCGTCGCTTCTCACATATGTTTTTTTTTTTTTATAACTCTTAGGCTATTTTTCAACGAGGCTTAGACAGGGTTTAGACGAGGCCTGGATGAGGCGTACATCAAACCATTACAAAGCATCCGTAGATCCCTTTTATAACCCCTGCATAACAAAGGCCATTGGTGTCCCTTGCATAACAAAGGTCAGGGATGTATTTTCTGCCCTTACTTATATGCAATCACCTGAATATGCGGTAGATCAGGAGGTTCAGGGGGGTCAGGGGGGGTCTGGACTCACAGGAAGTGCTTATCTAGTCCGGAGGGGCTGTTCCACCCTAGATCTTTTGCATCAAGCTTTTTTCTCATCGGTAGCATGTAATCTGGGTGCATTTTAGGCTGTAGCGGAGCTGTTGGTGGACTTGTATCATTGTAATCTTTAACCACAAAGCTACCAAAGAGGTTGGAGTTCCCTAGCGTAGGGGTAAGAGGCTCGTTTGACTTGGTAGACCTCTTTTTTGCAGGGTTGGAGAAGTCGGAGACCCGGGTATCGTTGGAAGTTGGCCTCAAGTCGTTTCTCATGAGGGAACTATTGCTTGATTCTGATTTTTTCGTGGAAGCAAAGGAGCGATTTTTAAGAGGACTGGTCCTAAATTCGTTCTTGGTCCCATGCTCATCATCCGACAGCGAGAGCTCAAACATCTGGAGCAAGGAGTTAATACTGTCCAATGTACGGGCAGATGCCGAATGCACTAGCTGAGATGGCTTCGCTCCTGTTTGCACTGACTGATCTAGTTCATGGAAAGTATCCCTGGACTGCATGGTAAAGTCACTGCATCGGCTAGAGTATGACAGGTAAAGCTTTTTGGAGCGAGTGTATTTTGGAGCCTTAGTCAACACAGGACTTGATCGAGACGACGATGACGAATCATTGCCTGAAGAATTTATGGGCTCTAGTGGTGCGGTGGTTGAGAACGAGTGGTTTTTCTGCACGGCACTGGACAAAATCGTTGAGTGGGAATCAAGCGAATTGAGAATGGATTCATCCGACGGGCCATTTTGCCTGGATTTGAAGATGATATTCTTGGAACGGTGATCCATTATGAACTGGGTCAAAAGTGACTTGGTAAACGGCTCAGAATGCTTCAACAAGCCATCCAATAAAAGATTGAGGTTGGAAATTATCAGCAAGTACTCTTGGGTGACTTTCCGGGGAACTCCTGCATCATCGGAAAAGTCAAGTTGGACAGTTGGTGCACATTCAGTGAGTTTTGATAAGTTGGGGAGAATTATCTCTCTCTGGAGCACGGAAAGTAAGTACTGGAAATCTCGATGATACTTGGAGCAAGATATCTCTTTTCCCGTCATCAAAACAACGTCAAGTTTATACCACACTTTGTTTTTTGTATTGAGTAAGGCATGTGTGACTTTAGCCTTTACCACATAATCCACCGGAGGTTCTTTGGGGGCACCAGTCTCATTCAACCATTCTGGGGTTATAGGGTTATGAGTATCATTCACTGCAATCTCCATATAAGTAGAAGGAACAAGACCATCCAGGCTGCTACTAATGGATTGCACAGACAACCAGCCATTTCCATGTCGTTCCAACAACTTCACGTATTCATCTTTATGTACAGATACCTCGGCCGAGTCCTTGGCGTCGAAATTATACTTTGCTCTTAAAAGAACAACTTGAGGGTGCGAGCTATTAGGCAGGGAGCTAATGACGTTTGGAGTGGAGTGTTTCTGGTTTGGGTTTTGGAAGGGAAAGGAGATGGAAACCTGTTTATGCGGACGGCCCGTCTTGCGTTTGGAGGAAAACATATCAATGTGTGCTTAATAAAGAATCCGGCAACAGAGTGAATATTGAGTGGAAGAAAAACTGAGAGTAGTGTATGTGTCGCTACAGGCCTGAGCAGAGCCGACTCACGTCGGCTTATATGAAGAAAATGCAGGTTGAGCATGAAAAAGAGACAAAAGTTATGCATAATCATGCGATTCGCGTAAACCTGCGCATGTAAGCTTCTGTACTTCCGCGTATGCTTCCGCCCACTCTTCCGTGCTTGCATTGAGGAAATAAGTGCTTGGCAAAATTTACACATGTATACAAAAGATGACAAATACTTCTCCAGCACAGCCGCTGGACTTGGCGGTGACGTATAATGGGGTACACATGAAAAAAACCGTTTGAGATTATGCCTATTAGACAAAATGCCACATAAGAAATTTGACTTCGTATAATTGTTCTCCTATTATCTGCAGCATTCCCAACGCTCCATTCCTTTGTTCATTCTTAGTATTAATACTTTCATCGGTGAACAATTTTTTAAACCTTAAGGGTCCAACGGGGGAAGTGTAGACGCAGTATCAATTTACAATGGGTTTCCCCAGGGTACTGCTGTGGGAATATGTATTAAGGTGGCTTTAATATGGCTCCACATTTCGCCTGGGTGCTTTCAGAGTGCCCTTTGAATACACCCACAGACTATACCTGCGGGTCCATTGTGTGGGATTTCAAGGATTTCTGTATAAAACGTTAGGGGTTGAGGGGTTAGGGGTTCAGGTGTTAGGGGTTCAGGTGTTAGGGGTTGAGGTGTTAGGGTTATGTGAACAAAGTTTGAACGATTCGCATAAGTGTCAGTGCCTCGGTTATCAGTCTATGGTTTTGAACCTTGATACGTGCGTCTAGACAAGTGCTCGCTTTGGGACCGACTGAGGTATGGCATAGTAGCACTGGTTCTCACGCGTGGCGCATATTCGAGGCCGCACTTTATCGCCTTGTTTTGATGCAATGGCGAGGGCGTGGCCTGCACACTATCCGTCGGGGGGTGACTGTTCCCGAGAGCTTGGAGCCTGTTTCAGAAAGTGTCTGGATTCATTAATTACTAAATTTAGTCTAGGCGTTCACATGGGCGGCAATCAGTCCGCCGTTGGCGGGTGGCGTGATTGTCGCCTCAAGTTTCTAATCTATGGGCGTCGGTGTGCTTGCGTGTCAAATAACTGGTTTGATACTGACATGGGCGAGTCAAGTCACAAGCAACCGTAGCTTACTCGATGAGAGTAGGTAGTCTAAGGAGTCGAGGGAGTCCACTTCTTCGTAGGACTCCGTGCCTGGGAGTTTCACAAATAGATTGTTAAATGCTACCTTCTGGTAGATTAACGTCTTAAAGTCCTCATGGTTGTGAATACTCGAAGCATCGACTCGGACAATCACATTGTCATTGTTCTGTGTTTTAATCTTGCACCGGACGAACGTGTCCGGCTGTGTCTTAGGTGTGGATAGCGACGGTGAGGGTTGGGGATATTTCGAGCTGCCGGGCGACTTGTGGCTGTAGTTGGGCGTAGGCGAGTTAAATTTTTGAGTCCCAGACGTACGTGGAGTCTCGTATTTGGAATTCGGACTCCATGAAGGTTTAGGATAGAAATTTCCTTCCGGCGCTGAAGTGGCCGTTTCGTGCAGCACGATCCGGGGAGAATTGTCTGGTGCCTCTCTCATCTTGCGCATTTGAGGCGTAGGTGGTGCAGAGGCACCGGAGAACAAATGGTTTTGCTCTCTTCTTTGAGAATGTCCAGGGTTACTCACAGTCGTTGACCTCTCGAGGTAAGACCCGTTTCGGGAAAGGCCACCATCGGAGGTTGACATTGACCTTCCCAATCCAGATGTGAAATTTGCAGCCTGTTGGTAGTGGTTGTAAGTGTTCTTAGAATTAGCCTTTTGAGAGGCGCCTCTTGACGGAGCAAAGTATTTAGGCTCTTCAACTGGCTTCTTCAGCACCAAGGTGGGGTCAGAAGTAAATTTGGGTTTGGACGCCAACACAATGGAACCAGGCAATATGCGCTGGTTGATCTCGTCGTTAGTGCTGTTGAGAGCGTCTTGCACAGTAAACCCAGGAAGGTTCTTGTAGCTGGTCGAAAGCCACTTCACCAAGGCAGTGCAGACCTTGAAGCGCTTGTTCTGCATTAAGGTTTCCATGTAAAGACTCAACTCCTTGCATCTTTTGGAAAACAAGTCACTCTGTTCAACGGAATTTCTTCTTTGACTTGGCACCGGTTCAGGAAGCTTGGGTAGTTTCAACAGTGCTAGGTCCACTTCCTTGGGATCAATTCTGTTGATAAACTCAAGCAACAACAAGTGCAAATCGTAGAAGTCCAGGTAGTACCGACAAAGATAACCTTGTTCGCCAGTACTATAGCTCACATCCACTCTGTACCAAAACCTATCCTGAAAGGTAAGGTAATTGCTCACAGAGACGGTCAAAGGGTAAGGCATATTGTTTATAGTTAACGGGCCGTTCTTTTCGAGAAGCATCTGCACTTGAATGTCGTAAAAGGTATTGCTTGAGACGGTGTCCATGGTTTTAACCTCGTGAAGCCACAGATGGGTAATAGGGTGGACAGGGTCATTGACTGCAATATCCACGTATAGCGAAGGCACTAACCCGGGGCTGGAGATCTTATCAATAAACTCCACAAGCACCCATCCATGGGCTAGTCTATCTAGGAGTTTCAAGACATCCCCTTTTTTAACGCAAAGCTCGTCTCGAGATTCAGCAAGGAAATCGTACTTAGCAACAAGGACGATTTTGCCCTCTATTTTGGAATTGACTTGACCGATCAGCGTGGGTGCAGATATTTTGAGATCTTTCACACCCTTCGAAGATCCTTTTGTTGACATTGTCTAAAGATAGAGTTTAAGTTAGGCAGTGGTTGAATTCAGGAGAGATCTATTATGCGCGGCTGCGACCTAAATGGTCAAAAATGAAGGCGTTTAAACCTTCTCTGGATAAGCATCACGTGCGCAGAACAAAAGAAAAAATCATGAGCGGATTTATGCCGCATGCCGGGAGCGGGGTTTCATGTGGATATGCTTGCCCGAGGGGTTTTGCCGAGAAATGCAGGGCTACAGCAAGGCTGTAACAAAAGTTTTACTTGATTTGGGATGGCGGACCCTGTGCTATTGTGGACATTGATCTTGTCTACAAGAAGCTTTCGTCACATAGTGTAATATGGCCATTGCACCAATGAACACACCAATGAACAAAGCAATAGAACACACCAATAGAACAAAGCAAAGAAAATACAACAGCAATGGAACATATCAGCCAGAATTAGACAGTGGACAATCTTAGGTAGATAACTAGAGAGTAACAATCTTCAGTTGGATATACAAGTCCGTGATTCGACTACTAAAAGCTACAGTAGATGTTTCCAGCAAGCGAACCGAAATGACAGCTAAGAGAGTCATGTCAGATTGTAAGCTGGGCTTATGATCATTCTACATCCGGCCATTTATGCTCGATCGTATGGAAATGAAACGACTTCGCTGGTTATCCAGATGGGTATAAAATATGTGGGGAAAAAAAGATCTAGGAAGAGGAGGATAAAATTTTCGCTCCAGGCCAGAGGGTCGTGCGCGGCGATTCTTCATTAAGATGCAGCACGAAATATCTATCTAATAATCTTCGGGCTCCATAAGGCGCGCAATGGTCCAACTAGTCAGCCACAGCGGGGCCACCATTTCTATTTTTTTAGGCAATCACTTTGAGCGCGCCCTTGACAAAATAGAAAAATACAGGCCACGACTCGAATACTCTAATATCCCAAAGTGTTTTTCCTGCTACTTAGTTGGAAACCTTGGTGGTTACTTAAAAACTTATGATAGTCTCAAGAAAGCTACATTCCTACCCTTAAGTTAGGACCACCAAAATGTGGCTCGCGAAGCTATATTTAGGAATACCCATTTATTGCCAGATAAACAATGCAGATTGGGAATGTCCTCTACGTGGGCTCACACCCGCATCTTTGGAGCGACTTCTGTGCCAATTTTAGCAATATTCATAGCAGCATACCGGCAAATGTCGAGCAATGGCGCGTCGATGCTTAGGAAGTGTAGTGGATTTCTACCCGACGCGCGTCAGGGGCAGGTGCTGGCCCCAAAGAGGCATAGTATAAGTTTAGAATCAAAGATTCACTACCGCAAAAGGTAGACCACGATTGTTGGACGTTTAACGGTTTTCTATAACCCTGTAACGAACACACGGTGCTGGTAAGGGCTCACTTATCGTTGATAATGCACGTCACGGGCATGGAATCATAGCCGTACACCGGTTACCCCAATCCGAGTCAATATCATCATTTCTAGATCTACTACTCATTGTTATTTGTTCCGAATTGGGGCCACTATTTGTGGATATTATCTGTGCCGTTGTCGCATTCTTGGAGCGGTACTGGAGTCCACTGCAAGAAATTGCCCTCACTGGTCCCATTGTTCTAACGTGCGCTTCCAAATACCACATCCAGAAATGTGGTAGCCTTTTTTAGAAATAGTGGTCCTGATCGCATGTTTCCTTGGAAATGATCTGCATTCAAAATTAGTAAGACGACTGTATGAAAGAGGCAATATAAGTTGCTTGAATTACATATCCTTGAGAGTTACCCATTGTCTTTCCCTCTTAGGTAATTATGCTCTAGAAGTATATTGAGTATTTAGCATTAAACTTCTGCATGTTGTTGTCACTCGGAGAGGGGACACAATAGGAGAACGAACGATGGGTACCGCATTTAATTGTTAAAAGTCACATCTGTTTTCTTTACTGAGGAACAAAGGGGCTATGCAAGATGCTATGCAGTATGGACAAGCTGAATTAAGTAAAGTTAGGTACATAAGGTTGATACAAGAAGCTTCAGATCGTCGAAATAGGATATGTGGGTACGTGCAATCACAATGGCGGATCAGAGCGGACCTGCAAGATATGAAACAGCAAATGCCCAAAAATCCCCTGCGGCGTTGCAACGGGCGTGAGGCTGAGTAGCGGGGATATGATCCAGCTGCATGCCGTTAGAAATCCGAGGCTCCAGGTGGAGTTCCCGTTGGTGAGGAATAGAAAATGGCCGCAGCGTGGTAGGCTTCCTGCGTCTTATAAAAATTTGGTTATGCATGAGCATGCATGTTTGTGCAGGTACAGTGGGAGTGCATGTGCAATGCATCCGTGCGTCTTAGAATACAGCCTCAGAAGTGACACTCATGTAAAGTGTGTAATTCGCGCAGTGGGCATGGGGTGAGATACTTTGGGATATAAAATTGTTCCATCCTCCCCTGATTTCTGTCATGCATTCTGAATCAGCTGAGATCATTTAGCCCTATCCTCAATTTTTAACTGTTTTTCATTTCTTAGGCTGACCTGACCCCATTGGATGCACTTGAGCTAATTCGCTTACTGTGAACCCAGATAATACCTACCGGTTCCACCTACAATCATCTACGCTCTTTATTTTTCCTCCTCACGGGCCCTGGCTCTCATATACGACTTAAACCATAATCCCTCCCAGTCGTCCCCTACACCACCATGTCTGATACCATATTCGGTTCCCCCAGTACCAATACTATGCAACACTACCACAGAGGCTTAGACGACCTCTCGGATATGATTTTTATTCCTTATGACCAACAAATACCAGATTTCACACCAAAGTCTCCCGCTCCATTACAACCATACTTATCCTTCGATGAAGACTACAACTCAGCTAATATCCAAGACCTACAACTCCAACTTTACCAGGAGCTACGAAACCAAGTCATGTGGCAGGACTTACGCGGCGATATGTCGTTCAACTCCAGCCACCCCGAATACGAATCCATTAGTGCAGACTCTTCTGCAAATACGCCAACATTCGATCAGCTGATGTCGTCTTACATTGAGCCTAGACCCATGTCGAGTATGTCGTCATCAGTGGAAAGTACCACCGCGAATTTTGCATCCGCGGAAAACACCACCGCGAACTTTGTTCCTGTGGTAAACACCACTGCGAACTTTCCATTAGTGCCGGAATCTGACTATGTGGCTCTGAGAGCAAAGGGTAAGGCCAAACCCAGACCCGTCAAGACTAAACCAAAGCCTAAGAAACATAAGAGGAAGCACGTGATGCCCCGGTCCAAAAATGGATGTTGGATCTGTAGAATCAAGCACTTGAAGTGTGACGAGAAACGTCCCCATTGCGAGGCTTGCAGACGTTTTGGCATTGAGTGCGACTTTTCCGAGGATCGTCCAGCTTACGTGGTCGATAATGATCTTCGGAAGCAGAAGCTCTTTGAAATTACAAGAAAGAGGCGGGCCAAGACGGACGCTTAAACAGGAGGTGTGGCGATGCTGCCCACCATTACAACGAGACTGTTTGGTTTCATAATAATTTGTAATAATTTGTAATATTTGATATGCTTATGTGTAGGTTTGAGAGGGGTTGCGACAAGAACGAGGGGTGGATCAAGGTGGGGAGATAACTATAAAGATCGGCGCCAAATAAAAAAATTGTCTTCAATAGATTTTTGTCTTGGCCAGATTGGCGGTTGAGAGACAAACAATAACCCCATACTTGCAGATTAGGTTGAATAATGCACAATGTTCTATATGTGCACTGGTAAAAATGGTCGGGACTAAACGCAGTGCTTAAGGCACTAGTCTTTCGAGGTGCAGGCTCGCTTACCACATCTCGCGCAGGGCCCCTGCACTGAAGCCCTGGCGAGAAAGCCAAGAAAGTTTAAGAAAAATATGTGCATTTTTTTTGGCGAGCCCATGCACCACGCCTAAGTTTGCTCGCGACTATCATATGCGTTTTACTCCCACTCCAGCACCTGGATTCGTTTTCGCATGACAAAATCATCCCCTAAAGTGCCCGAACCATTACCTTCCACACGCATGTCTCCTTCATTACTGGTGTTGCAATAACCACCGTCACGGTACTCGATCATGGAGATGTAATCTCCTTCGAATCCGATCCATGGGCCGTCAAGGGCATCGATGAGGTATGGGTAGGTGTAGTCCGTGAACTGTTCTCTTTCCTCATCAACTGTGGACACTTTTCGGCGATGCTGGATTGCGCCCGAGTTGTACGAGACTGAGAAATCACCATCAAGTAATGATGACTCCTCCGCTAAATGCACATCAGCCCCGCTTACGACATCCGATGATGCGTCATGCCTCAGCATCCGAGCATGGGTGCCTGCAGGAGTCCCGTTCGCATCCGTGTTAGATGTAGGAGCCGATATCAGCAGCAGGTCGTCGTCGAACTCGTTATCGTAATTATCCGGGTTTTGGATTGCCCGCAAAGCAATAAAGTCATGAAGGGGGAGATAGTATTTTTCGAAATTCCATTCCACCACTAATGTTATAACAAACAATGGGGTGCACAAGATGGAAAGAAGAATTGCCCCTTCAAGTGCTAAAGTACCGCACATGAATAGTTGAAATATGACCAAGCCAAAAATCAACCGCCGGAATATCATGGGCCAGACTTTCCCCGTTGAATGAGGGGGATGCACAAAGCTGTACATCAACTGGTACTTGTACACAAAATAGCCCAACAAAAAATACACTAGCCCGCTAGCGACGATTTTTGTAGACACCACTGAGTATATGAGAATGATGATGAAAACCAAGATATGTTGCGGCAAATTGAGGCCAAAGTCAAACACCGGTGGTGTATAGTAGTAGTACCGGTAATCACGTGGGGTCTTCAACACAATGCTTTTCAAGAAGATCAATTTGCCTAGAACATTGAGAATGAAGAAATCTCCGAGTTGAAGGAGTTTGACGGGGAACATGGCGAGACCCTGCAAAAGAATCAAGTCCACATAGAAGAGCGAGAGCTTTTTTAATGAGCTAGCCAATTGAGCTGCGAATTTCTTCGTATCTCCAATAGACGAAACGTAATCCCACAATGTTCCTGTAATGGTAAAGACCAAAAACAAAATAAAGAAAATAAAGAAAAAATTCTTCAGGAGCGTCAGAAGTTCCACCTCACTCGACAGAGGATACCCTTGCCTCATGGTGAGCGAGCGATATAGGTATGGGAACGCAATGTTCATGAGCGAGAACAAAACGGGGGGCAAGATACCCGTGACAAAAGTGCTGAGCCATTTGGACTTGGCAATGGCATGCCCCAACTCAGGCCAGAACTTGGTGATGGTCTTGATATCGATCAATGTCGATAACGATGTGACCAAAAAGAAGATCACCAGGTAACTCAATATGATAATGAACGTGACGGTATGAGACTTGGTGAGTCTCTCATAATATGACAACTTCAAGTTGCGCCAATTGATGTCTTTTGCAGCAGGAGCCAAGGAGACCACAAGTTTATAGACTCTGGGGTCCAAGATAGTCTGCGCAGCCATCTGTGCAGATGCAACAGAGTCCATGGTAACGAATGCAGACAGTAGAAGCTTATATTCCAGGCCTGGACCCACGGGATACGTGGACAGAGTCAGGTCATACTTGGATTGTGCCTGCTTGATTTTTTTATCGAGAGCCTCCAAGTCCACAGAGAGGGATTCGATCTTGGCTTTGATTTTCTGTTTCCGGCGTGTATTGGCGTCCACAGGCGTTGGCGCATGCTCAGGAATCACCCTCGGCAACCGGCTATGATTGTATAGGTCCACACGCAAGTCAAAATAATGTGAGTAGAGTCTTTCAAGACTCTCAATGAGCTGTTTTCTTTGGTCAAACATGTTTTCCAAAGGAGTCCAATTATAGATTAGTTTGACATTCTCAACGCGGCCGATCCCTAAGTCCTCAATGAAATTCTTGAGCACAGCCGGGTCATTTCTCTTGATGATGCTTTTAGGGATTCCGTCCACCTTAATGGTACGGTCAGTAATGGAATTCTGCGACGCCAAGTACTTTTGCCGAGTGCTGATGATCAAGTTGGTGTGGCGAAAGAGCATGACATACACCACAGCCGAGAATGCATATGTGAAGATGGGATAGAGCCAGAGGTAGCGAGGAAACTCCTCGTCAAGAGGCGGCAGGCCACTAGACAAACCACTGGAAGAAAAATTGAATACCACCAGGTACATGATATTATCCTTATCGTAGTCACCGGTGAAGTAGTAGCGGATGGGGCTCAAGATGAATATGCACACCACCAGAATCAAGAGAAACACCCTGATGCCAAACTTAAAAAAACTCAACACCACAAATGCATCAAGACCAGAGCATTCTAAGATCTCCTCATCGGAAATGGACAACACCGCAGGCACCCATTTGAACAAGTGGTTGGGAAGGGATCTCTTCTGGATCAGAGACTTTCGGAGGGTCCGGACAGCATACATATGGGGCCATTTTCGGCGGAGAAAACAGAACAAGAAAAACGTCAGGATCCCAATAGCAAGTGAGAGTACAAGCTGGGTCTGGAAAACACGCAGCTGGCTCGGGCCGTACATCTTGTTATCATCATCAAGCATAGTAGACGGTTTAGACCATTAGAGTATTTTGGTCGCGCGCGTGATTTGGTTATTATCGGAGAACGTGCAGGAATGACAGACCTTCTGGCTAATCTGCTATTTATTATAGGCAGGGAATGAGTTGGGAATTGGCATCGTTTTATAAGGAGTTTCAGGGGTTTGGGGTACAAAAGCAAAGTGACACAAAACCAATACCAAAACACTATATAAGAACCATTCCCCCACCCCCTTGAATATTCCCATGCTTCTTGTGGAGTGCTGTGCTACACCAGAACGGTGCCAAATATCGAAGGGCGCGTGCGACTGTACATGCAGAGGAAAAATTAAACTAGCGGGCAAAGTGTAAAACTAACCCACACATTCCTTTCCACACTTTACAGCGACGATCGGTGCCCGACACAAAAATGGCCGAAGTGTACGTGGTGATTCATATTGCCACCACATTCGATGAAACTGCCGTGAGTGTGCCACGTGACGCCGGGGAACTCATTTCCCTCTCCTGGTGTACGGTGGACTCCAAGACCTTGGAGATTCTGCCGCGGAGCTCTCTTTTGGTCAAGCCTGCCAACACTCCTGTGACCAGCGTATGCTCCAAGAGGTATAACCTCTCTAATGACGATGTGAAGAATGGGCTATCATTTAAAGATGCCGTAGCGGAGTTTGACCTGAAGCTCGTCCAAGAGCTCGCTAATAAAGACTTTTCCTTTGTCACGGTGGATATACATGCGTTGAGGGTCATGATCCCTCGTGAGGCCCGGGATAAGTCGGTGGTGTTGCCTGTTTATTTACAGCATCCACGGGTGTTTGATCTTTATAATGAGTACCTGAAGTGGCAGAAATCACACCCCGAGGCCATGAGCTACCCCAGCTCATGCTTGAACAATCTCATTGTGGCTCTTGGTGCCGACACTACTCCTTTTGATCCAGAAGCTCTGCCGGAACCTGCAGACCTGGTGGTTGAAGTATATGCCCAGATCTTGAAACTGTTGGCACAAAAGTCGCTTTCTGCCGACGTGCAGCCATCTGTTTTGACCAGGCCCTACGATACTGCGTTGGATGCCAAGCATTTCTTGGGCGAACGCTCCAAAATCTTGTTCCTTTCAAACTTGCACCCGGACACAACGCAGTCTGAACTTGAATCTTGGTTCGGTCACTTTGGCTGCCGTCCTGCAGCGTTCTGGGCATTGAAAACCGTGGAAAGTGATTCGAAATCCATTCTGTACAGCGCAAAGACTCGCGGTATATCTGGATTTACTATTTTTGCTACTCACGAGGAGGCAGCGGAGGCTTTGTTCTTGAATGGCCGTGTTTTCATGGATAGAGTTGTGGAGGTACAGGCATCCTCCACCAAAGTTCTTGATCGTGCAGCAGAGTTGCTCAATACATTCCCTCCACTGAAGAACAGGCCCAGACCAGGAGACTGGACTTGTCCCTCGTGTGGCTTCTCGAATTTCCAGAGAAGAATTGCTTGTTTCCGATGCTCTTTCCCAGCAGCATCAGCAGTGGCTATTCAAGAACAAATTTACACAGGTCCCTCAAACGGCCCCGGGGGTAAATTCAGAAGGCTTAAGCCGGATGACAAGCAAGTACTCAACAACTACAGAGGCTACCAGGACCAGTATCCAGGTACACATCAGACGATGAAGAATGGGGGAAATTACAACTCTGGTTATGGCCATGGCTACAACAACCACAACCATGGTTCTGTCGGGCAAAGAAATCACCACGGCAACACGGTACCATTCCGTGCGGGAGACTGGAAGTGCACCAACGATTCTTGCCAATATCACAACTTTGCCAAGAATATGAGTTGCTTGAAGTGTGGAGCCTCCAAGCCTTCTTCCGTGCCAGGCCAGCATTTAAACATTGCAAATTCCAATAGAGCTGATAGTGGAAACAATAGTATGCCTTCAGCATCGATCCACTCGGTCAATTCAACTGCCGCAGCCATTGCCGCAGCCACAGCCAGCGGTCAGCCTTTGAATTTGAACCGCAGTTATCTTGGAATCCAACAGCCTCAGGCACATCACAATAGAAACGGAAACGGAAACGGAAACGGAAATGGGCCATACTCGCCCAATTCTTCGTCTCCGCAGAACGCCAGTCTTTATGCGAACCTCTCTCATTTGCAGCAACTTCAAATGCAGCAAACCAAGCATCAAGGCAACCTCTTTTTGCCTCAGCACTTGGCTTTGTTACAAGGCCATAACCAGGCACTAGGTGCGAGACACAAGGGCTCGCAAGCACCGGATAACTCTACAGGCTATTACGGGCAGCAATCGGGAACACACTACAAAGGGTTACGGAACGCATCGGACGATGCAACCGGTCCCGGCCTCGACTTGCTCAACAGCCAAATCGAAAACATGTCGTTAAACAAGGCACAGGAAAAGTGAACAACGGTAGGAATGGGATGGAAGCAGTGGGTCAGACAATCATTACGAACGGGCGAGCTCAATGGTTGGTATTACGGTCTGTATAAAGCTCGGATAATTTTCTAATAGAAGAAGCGAGTGGCAACTCACTTCGTGGTTAATATGGGTGTAGCATATCTTGTAGATATCAAGGTGTGATTGATTAATGGTTTGGTACTGATTATTATATAGTAAGATGTAGAGGAACCATTCCGATCACGTGCCTGACTGCAACTGAAGCACCGGCCACGCAAGACCTGCGCGCACCTCCCCGTCCAGACTCGTGTCAAGCTAGAACCTCCTCCTTCAGCTATCTCCCCCCAAACAGCAAAATGCCCGACAAGTATTCGATCATCTTGCCTACATATAACGAGAGGAAGAACTTGCCCATCCTCATCTACTTGTTGGACAAGACCTTCAAGCAGGCCAGTTTGGACTGGGAGGTGATCATCGTGGACGACAACTCGCCAGATGGCACTCAGGAAGTGGCCAAGAAATTGATCGACATTTTCGGTTCTGAACATATCCAGTTAAGAGCTAGAGCAGGCAAACTCGGTTTGGGTACTGCTTATGTACATGGCTTGCAATATGTCACAGGTAACTTTGTTATTATCATGGATGCAGACTTCTCTCACCACCCTGAAGCCATTCCTCAATTCATCAAGAAACAGAAAGAAGGCAATTTCGATATTGTGACAGGAACTCGTTATGCTGGAGATGGAGGTGTGTTTGGATGGGACTTGAAGAGGAAGTTGGTGTCCAGAGGAGCCAATTTCTTGGCTGCCACAGTGTTGAGGCCAAACGTGTCGGACTTGACTGGATCGTTCCGGTTGTACAAGAAGGACGTGTTGAGCAAGGTGATCAGCGTGACCAAGTCTAAGGGATACGTGTTCCAGATGGAGATGATGGTGAGAGCCAAGGCCTTAGGCTTCACGGTTGGAGAGGTACCCATCAACTTTGTTGACAGATTGTATGGAGAGTCCAAGTTGGGAGGTGACGAGATAGTGCAGTACTTGAAGGGTGTGGGGAATTTGTTCATCAGTGTTTAGATGGTGCAAGATGGGATCAGAGCAAATGGCTTGGTTTACATATATTCGGAGACATGTGGAGACAAATAGTCTTCAAGCTCACAGTAACGACGATTCATTATAACTCCTATAATCTATTTATAGTAGAATACTTACTACTTACTATTTCTATATCTATATCTATATCTATATCTATTTCTATTTCTATTTCTATTTCTATTGCTATTTCCTATTCCATCGGTATACATTGTATTTAGGCCGGACCGAAAACCCAGACACCAGGACCATGCTCACCAATTCTCACTCCACTACATTCCCATCTTCACCAAATGCCCAAGGACACATACTTAAAAAAAGTGCTAGGAGCAGACCGATTCCGCAAAATCTCCTCCAGTAAAGTGCTCATGGTCGGTGCAGGAGGCATCGGTTGTGAGCTCTTGAAGGACTTGCTCTTGTCTGGTTTTGGGGAAGTTCACATTGTGGATCTAGACACCATCACGCTCTCCAACTTAAACCGGCAGTTTCTCTTCCGCCAAAAAGACATTGGCAAACTGAAGTCCATGACCGTGTGTACCTCTGTGGCAAACTTCAATTATTTCGGTGCCAATTTGCATCCACATCATGGCAATGTTATGGACCTGACGCTCTTCCCCATTGAATGGTGGGCCCAGTTTGATTTCATCTTCAATGCTTTGGATAACTTGGAGGCAAGGAGGTACGTCAATTCTGTGGCGTTGTTTCTCCGGAAACCGTTGATGGAGTCCGGAACCACGGGCTTCGATGGCCAGATCCAGCCCATCTATCCATATGCCACTGAGTGCTTCGAGTGCCAACCAAAAGCAACTCCTACAGTGTACCCTGTGTGCACCATCCGATCCACTCCGTCTCAGCCCGTGCACTGCATTGTGTGGGCCAAGGAGTTCTTGTTCAACCATATCTTCAATTCGTCTACGGAGAAGGAAGTCAATGCAGTAGACCTCTCCAAGGAAACAAACGACCCTAAGGAAATCCAGCGCATTTTACTGGAAGCAAACGAGTTGCTGTCTTTGAAAAGGATGATCTGTGATGATGACTTTCCCACCAAGCTAGCCAACAAACTCTTCAATGAGGATATCTTAAAATCATTGGAGCTTGAGAGCCTTTGGAGGACCCGAGAAAAGCCCCAGCCTTTGGATGTGGGTAACTTGTCAGGCGAAGTAGAGGAATTGCTTCGGGATGAGAAAAATGAGTCCATTCTTAGGCTCGAGACCAAGTCTTGGTCTTTGCAGGAGAACTTGTATGTGTTGTACAAGTCTACCAAGGCCATTCAACACAGACTTCAAAAGGAAAAAGATATTGAGTTTGACAAGGACGATGAAGATACGTTAAACTTTGTGGCGGCAGCAGCAAACTTGAGGTCCAACAACTTCCACATTGAGCTCAAGACCAAATTCGACATCAAGCAAATTGCTGGTAATATTATCCCTGCAATTGCAACTACAAATGCAATCATCAGTGGTCTCTCCAATTTGGCCTCTCTCAATTACTGGCTGAAAGAATTTTCCCCTATGAAGTCAAAGTCTTCTTTTCTCAGTAATAAAGAGAACAAGAGAGCCATTTCAGTTCTCCCCGAGAAACCGAACCCCAAGTGTGCAAGTTGCGGAATGGGCAGTAAAGGTATTATGTCATTATCAACCACTGATTTGGAAATGACTCTCCAAGATTTGCTCAAAGCCGTGAGAGATGCTTACTCGTTCAATGATGTTTCGGTGATTTTGGGGAAAAACAAGTTGATACACGACTTTGATTTCGACGATAACCTTGAAAAGAAACTCAAAGACATTTCAGGCTTCGTTAGCAACCAAACACTACTGTTCCAGGATGAAGACGACGAGTTGGAGAACTTGGAGCTTCTAATGACGATTGGAGATAAGCTCGAGTTTAGGCTACCTGCAATCAAAGTGGGCCCGAAAATTGTTCACGCTCAAGAAGAAAAAACAGATGCCGATGTCACAATGACGGAAAACGTCGACACCGAGGAGCCGATTCTTATTGACGATACGGAGGAACCTCCTGCCAAAAGGAGAAGGACAGAAGCCGTTTAGCTGCGGGGAACGCATTTATTCATTAAACGTCAAACGCAGCCATCATATCTATTGGTGACGGGACACGGGTGACCATTTCCATAGTTGTGTATTATGTAACAATACTAGTGATAGGCCATAGGAGCTACAGTTATTTGTATAAAGAAATTTCCAAAGTTATTGTGGACTTGATGGTCAAGATAGGAAATAACAAGTAGCCGGGATCGCCTGCACAAGACGCACCCGTACACCACGAAGAACGGATACATAAGCGGTGGAACAAACCCCAAGGTTAATCACCTTTTCTTTCGTACACCACACCACACCATGTCCTGGAACGCATACACAGACAGCCTTACCGCCACTGGCAAGATTAATAAAGCAGCCATCTACTCTGCCGCTGGTGACTCTCTTTGGGCTGAGTCCGGAGGTTTCCAAATCGCCCAACAGGAAATCACCAATATTGCTCAAGGCTATGCTGATGCATCCAACTTGCAAGCACACGGATTGCACGTTGAAGGCCAAAAGTACTTTTTGTTGAAGGCTGATGAGCGGTCCATCTACGGTAAGCAAGACGACCACGGGGTCATTGCTGTCAAGACCAAGCAAGCTGTTCTTGTTGCCCACTACCCATCTGGAGTGCAGGCACAAGAGGCCACTGCCGTTGTTGAGAAGTTAGCCGACTACTTGATCAGTCTGGGCTATTGAGCGGTCTTGCATGGAATAGACGCATGCTCGGATAGACTGGGCTTGTTTATACTGAATCTAGGTATACCCTACAAAGTGTAGTATTAAGTAGGCAAACTAGAGGTGAGCTTAAGAGTTCAAAGAGGGATTAATTACTGCAGTAGGATGAAATTGATTTAGATGGAATTGATTTAGATGGAATTGATTTAGATGGAATTGAATTAGACGGAATTGATTTAGTCGGAATTGATTTAGTCGGAATTGAATTTGTCGATTACAATTAATGGAATTGGTGTGAGTAGAGTGACGTAGACGGTTTACTGCGTGAACGCATTGGTTCAATAGACGAGATATGGAAGCTTGTCGAGAAATAGTGCCACTTTCAATTGACCAGACCCTATCGGCAATAGAACTCAAAACAGCCGATAACCCCCACAAATTACCCCACTTGAACCCGAATTTTGCCACACAATTGAAAATCTCATACGTTGATCAAACCAATGCTCCGATCTGAAACATGGTGTACGGGTTCCGGAGCGGCTCAAGGGAACGAAAGGCATAAGTGGTACGAAAGGAGCGAACTTGCGAAAGGACGTGTGTATACCAAAAGTACTTTTTGTATCACGTGATGCGCTTTTCCTATTTCTAAGCTGTAATTGGCCAGAATCCAATCCTCGCGCACCAGAAACATTCAGAGACTTCCTCAGGTACTCTCTTCAACTCCCATCCTGAACCATGTACAGAGTCACCGCTCGTTCTGCTAATGCAAGTTTCAAGCGATTCTATGCTTCAGGCAATTCGCAAAGCTCGCCAGCTCCCATCCAGAGCGAAATCGATGTCACCAAAGTTTTCGGCGTAGCCTTGCTTGCGGGCATTTCGTTGTACTTCTACAGAAGCAAGCAAGAGCCAGTCATAAAAACCGCCGTCTACAACCACGAGGATGAGCGTGTTCAATTAAGAAACGAAGCATACCTCAAGAAGTACAAGACTTCATTCATAAAATCCTTCATTGCTGACAAGGGAGGCATTGGACAGAAGCAATACAGAAGAGAGGTGATGGGAGCCATCCCACAGAACTTGATTCCTACCCATTCTTCGGTGGGTAACCAGTTTGGTGCAGGTATCAAAACAGACAAGTTGGGTCCAAGAAGGGAGAGAATCAGATACTTTGCTCCATTGGAGAACTAATTGAGATACATCGTGGGATACATACTTGACAGGTCGTTACAAAGTATGTGGGAGAGCGACAAGCGACTAGAAAACGAGCAGCGGGACGTGCTGCCAAGGAAGAATTTTCATTCATCGCATACGAGTGGCGGCCGAGGTTTCTTTTACACCTAAGGTGTACATTTGCATTCATCATACAGACACTCGGCCGTAACTTGTTACATACGTCCAAGAAAGGAATTAAAGCTTCAACGTAGATGGTAAAAAAGGACTTTTCGAAGATTTGTCTCAGTAGTGTTTTTTGGTGGTGATCTGGTATAAAGTCTTATTCTGGTATCAGAGTCTCATTCTTGATATTAGTATTGGTAGTAGTTCTTGGGTTCTTGGTACGCACTGAGAACTTGTTCGCACCGTTGACCACTAGAAACACCTCATGACCAAAATCGAGTGGAACGTTATTGTATACGACAAGCCAGGAACCGATAGAACTGAGGTTCGTCCCAAGCACGTGGCTGCCATTCCCGAAACGGTCAACTCGGGAATCGTCACCTCTGTTGGTGCCCTCTTCAAGGACGAAACCAAGAGCTCGTTCGCCGGCTCCACTCTCCAACTCATGGCCGAGTCCAAGGAGGAGATTTTGGAATTCTTGAAAAAGGACATTTACTACACCAGCGGGATCTGGGATTTGGACACGGTGATTGCTCATCCCGTGGGTGTGGCTGCCAGAGTCGGAAAGGCCATGCCAGGAGTTAACAAGATTTAAGGAAGCGACCGAAATGAACCCACAAGTTGGGTATACACCTACCTAAACCCAAGAATCAATGTAACGAAACTATTACAGAAACGAATGGTTAACGTGCTAATTGCCAAGAATATTAGTATGCTCAAAAAGAATAATAATGTTTGAACAATAGTCTGTATATAACAATGTACTCAGTACCACCATCCGATTTAACCTCTCTTCTGTATGTTGGAATACATACAATGATGTTTCGGAATAAGGACATGTAGTTTGAAGTAAAGAAATGCAGTTCGGAAAGATTGCATATATTTCTAACACCTACATTTAGTTTGTAATGGAGACAATGTAGTTATGTGGCTTCAAACCACCGGAATAACTCTGTGTATGTGCACACCCAAGCAGCACTGAATGGTTATTATGAAACTAGACTATTCTGTCCACCGCCTGTATATGAATATTATCACATAGTATACTTTTAAACAATCTAAGAATTTTAAAAGTGTTACTGTTGATGTTGTGGCATGTGAGTAGATGTATATATACTGTATTCAAAATACGCACGTCTGCCAATTGTAGAAAAAGTGTTATGATCCCAAAAAAATACAAAATCTTGAAAAAATACATTATGAACAAAATCATAGTAAATATACTATATCTAGAACCACATCAGTTAAAATACAAAAGTTTATCTCCTATGCATTACTATATTTAGGGAATCTAGTGGAGCAGGTAGAAGTGCAGGCCTCACAGGACTGTTCCATGGACAGCCGCACCATCCAACCATGCTGCACCAAACGCGGCTCCATTTAATTCAAAGGCTCTTAGTTATTTATACAGAGTCAAATTTGGTATTGATTTTATAAAATCGATTTCCAAATTACGGAGCATAGTGTTGGTATATATGAATATTGAGCTTTGTTAATTTACCGCTGTGCATATAGGTAGCCTGGAGCAGTGAAAATCCCAGGCTGCCAAGAGAAGTGACTGGAAAACAATATGTTAAACAATATGTTGGGGTTTGATCAAATGCAATGAAACATTTGAATTACTTAAAGGAATTTGTGAGTGGAAAGGATCTTTCATGGTGATGGCATGACTTGAAGAGTATATGATCGACTTGGCTCAATCTACCACTGTTCCCAGATGTTTTTAAGGCCTTTGATGATCTTAAGGCTTTTTTTTAAGGCTATTTGTTTTAAGGCTTTTTTTAAGGCTTTTTTATTTAAGGCTTTTTTGTTTTACGAAGGCTATAACAATTGATCCAGAATGTGAAGAGGCCTTCAACTCTTTATATTTGAGATTACGGATTATGGTAAAGAGCCTAAGACGTGCAAGCGAAAGTCTCAAGAATCCTTGACTATTAAACGGAGTAAATTTCATAGGGTTAGAGGAAGGATCCCATGTTATAATATTAGGAGTACTGAAGAGGTCTTTATTGGAATTATTGGTCGATAGGATGCTTCATTGAATGACATGATAGTTTTCCATCCAGTATTACTTTCCTTACTAAACGCACCAGAGACAGATCTCAAATCTTTTCAATGATACATAAATTATGGGAAATACTGCTAGAAGCGATAATCCTAGACCCATTTGGCTACGTTTGGATCAGCGTATTTAATTTATTCAGTGGCATTCCTAAGTTTGAAGAGGTCACTGATATTAATGCACCAACTTCGGTCAATTCAATTCTTTTCGGGTTGTTGAACACCCCTTTCTTCTCGAAAAAGTAGTGACAGAGCCCAGATGACCCTCTAGTTTACACAAGCTACTATATATAAGATTTAATAAATTCAATATGTATTAACCAGAAATAGACTAAGTTCTATTGAAAGATGGCTATTCGAAAGTCAGCACAAGACTGACGGGAATGGGGCCTGCTTAAGCAATGACACAGGCTGGAGACCATCCGTACTTGGTCTTGAGAGTCCAGAAGTTGTCCTTTGGAGCAGAGGAGGATTTCTTAGAGGATTGTTGAGGAGCAGCCATTATGATTGTTGAGAGATGATGAAAAAAAATAAGAGAGAAGGATTTGGGGCCGTCTTAAATACTTTTCTTTTCATCTTTCAATGTACCTCAATGCAGGTTTGGCCGCCAGACATCCAAAGATGATTATTCATGGGTGCGTCTCAAGTTTTAAACATTTGCCTAATTGGGCGAGCACAATGGCCCGAACCTGGGCCGAAGTAGACGTTTATGCAATGTATTAAAGATAACGTCTTAATTTCCAAGATAAGATATTCATCGATCCGTGGATATTCACAATTAATTATGCTTTCTGTAGTTTAGACTCATACTCTTCATGGAGGTACACAGTATCAATACATGTCTATTTCGCACCACTCTCTAGGCCATAAGCAAGACTTTGGGTCATGTCATATGGAAAAATGAACCAATATGAAAAGTGACTTATACTTTGGAGTTTACTTAAACTGATTGATCAATTGATCGTATGATCAAAAAAAAAAAAAAAAAAAAAAAAAAAAAAAAAAGGTTTAAATTTTTTTCCCCTTTTTTAAAACCCAAAAAATTTTTTTTAAAAAAAAAAAAAAAAAAAAAAAAGAAAAAAAAAAAGGTTTAAATCTTATGCCCTCTCTTTGAAAGCACTAGATATTTCTCTGAAGAAAATGACTCTAGGATGATAAGATTGTCTCTGGAAATAGTGACCAAAACCTCCTTTATCCTGCTCTACTTTGGTAGACTTGACACCTGAACCATCAATTCTTCTATTAAAATTGGTGTTTGCAAATTGGCTACACTATGCTTTTTCAAATTGGCTACACTATGCTTTTTCACATTGATAAAAGCACTTTAATAATTCATCGCGCATGCTGAGTTTTGCCAATATCTTTTGAATTTCACCATTCTGCGAAATGATGGATTGTCACTGCATATAAATGAATGGCCAGATTGATTTGCCTTGATGGCTGCCAACATCATCATGGTGGATACTATAAAAGATGAAAAAAATAGAAAACCATGGCCTGTTTATGCGGTGAAGCTATTGTAAGATTCCTTGAACGTGGTAATCGCTCAGTTTGCTTATACTTTAATGAGACATGTGTCTTCGGTGCATAGACTAGAATGCGGACTTAATACTTGGTACTTGTTGCATGGTCATTTACATGGCATTTATTTGAGCTTAACTGTATAAGTCGTCATCCTCTGCTTCGTTAGCGAATGCAGCGCCACCGCTAGCTCCTTCGGAGTTCGAGTTTTCGGAGAATCTGAAGTTTGTGAACTGACCTCTAGAGGTTTGTAGTTGTTGAGCGTAGGCTTCATAACGACGCAAGTCGGAATCAGAGACAGAGCGCTTGGCAGTCTTCATTGCCTCCTCAAAATGAGCTCTGGTGATGAATGGAACTGGATCTTCCTCATCTTCTTCCTCTGGCTTCGACTTGTCGGTCTCGGTCATTTCAACGTCACCCTCTTCCTTAACTGGAGTTTCCTTATTCTTTGAAGCCTTGATTTGGGCTTCAATAGAATCCTTGATAGCAAACTTAGCTGCTCTTTGCACAATGTATGACAAATCGGCACCTGTGAAACCAGAGGTGATCTTGGCAATTTCTCCCAAGTCCATACCTGGCTCCAATGGAGTGTTTCTCAATTGTGCTTCCAAGATAGACATTCTAGCAACCTCATCTGGCAATGGAACGTAAATCAACTGATCCAATCTTCCAGGTCTTAACAATGCAGGATCAATTTGATCAGGTCTGTTGGTTGCACCAATGACGAAAACATTTTTCTTGGCATTCATACCATCCATCTCGGTCAACAACTGGTTGACAACTCTGTCGGAGGCACCGCCAGCATCACCGTTAGAACCACCTCTAGCTTTAGCAATAGAATCCAACTCGTCCAAGAACACAACAGTTGGAGCTGCAGCTCTAGCTTTGTCGAAAATGTCACGAATGTTAGACTCCGACTCACCGTACCACATACTCAATAATTCAGGACCCTTGACGGAAATGAAGTTAGCAGAGACCTCAGTGGCAACAGCCTTTGCCAACAAAGTCTTACCAGTACCAGGAGGACCGTAAAACAAAACACCCTTCGATGCAGCCAAGCCGAACTTTTGGTATTGGTCTGGGTGCAAGACAGGATATTCGACAGTTTCCTTCAACTCGTTCTTGATGCCGTCCAATCCACCAATGTCATCCCAAGTGACGTTGACATTCTCAACAACAGTCTCACGCAATGCGGATGGGTTGGAGTTACCCAAAGCGAATCTGAAGTTCTCCATGGTAACACCCAAAGAATCCAAGATCTCAGCATCAATGGTTTCTTCTTCCAAATCAATAAGATCCATCTTTTCACGGATCTGTTGCATGGCGGCTTCTGAACACAAAGAAGCAACGTCGGCACCAACGAAACCATGGGTTTCCGATGCAATGGCTTCCAAATCAACATCATCACTCAATTTCATGTTCTTGGTGTGAATCTTAATAATTTCCAACCGACCTGCAGCATCCGGAACACCAATGTCAACCTCTCTGTCAAATCTACCAAATCTTCTCAAAGCAGGATCAATAGAGTTTGGTCTGTTAGTAGCAGCAATAACCACAACATTGGATCTTGCCTTCATACCGTCCATTAAAGTTAATAATTGGGAAACAACTCTTCTTTCAACTTCACCATTAGTCTTGTCTCTCTTAGGAGCAATAGAGTCGATCTCATCAATGAAAATGATGGATGGGGAGTTCTTTTCGGCCTCCTCGAAAGCCTTTCTCAAGTTGGATTCGGATTCACCTGCCATCTTAGACATAATTTCTGGACCATTGATCAAGAAAAAGAAAGCACCGGTCTCGTTGGCGACAGCTCTGGCCATGATGGTCTTACCGGTACCAGGAGGACCGTACATCAAGATACCCTTTGGAGGCTTGATACCAATGGACTTGAACAATTGAGGGTGTCTCAAAGGCAATTCAACCAATTCTCTGATTTGAGCCATTTGCTTCTTGCATCCACCAATGTCGTCGTAGCCGACCTCGTTCAAGTTATTCTCTTCATCTTCACGGTTGATTGGTTCACCTTCACAGTGAATGATGGTGTCTTGAGCAACGATAGCAGACTCCTCGGGGTCAAGGTCCACAACCTTGAACTCAACTTGTCTCATACCACCTCTCACAGTGAAAAGATCACCTTTGCGCACAGGTCTGTAGGTTTCAACAAAGTATGGCTTCAAGTAAACATCGAACAAAGAGCCGGTAATACCTTCGACGGTATCAGAAATAGGCAAAACCGAGATTCTCTTTGCGTATTTGATGTCAGGACATGGGTGGATGGTGACAATATCACTCAATCTGACTCTCAAGTTATTACGGACGCATCTATTGATACGAACCACGCCATCCTCCACTTCTTCATCAGACAAAGCAACCAAGACGGTATCCTTTCTCTTCTTTCCCTTGACCAACACAGTGTCACCCCTGAACAATTCCAAGAGTTCCATTGTGGCGGGGGACATGGTGATGACGGAATTGTCGTCATTAGTGGCGTCGTCCACAATCAAAGCATTGTCCTTCTTTTTTCTTCTCAAAATGGCAGTGGCGGTTTTATCTTCCTTGTTTTCGCGGCCAGAGGCATCCAATAAAGGCTTCTTGTCTTCGGACATGGTGGGTGAATAACAATTGCCTGTAGGTGAGAGAAAACGAGTTGCCACTATCTCAAATGGGTGCACAACGGGCGGCGGCCGCGCGGTGTACGGGTGCACCACGTGGAAGTGAGTGGAACGTATCAGAAGTCGGCCGGATCGCAATCGCACAGCGTTGCGTCATGGCCTGGGGAAGGGAGCCCTCACTGCGCACATTCTTATGTTTCACCCTAGTCTCTTATCCAGTGCAGTTTCTCATTCTCATTTATTCTTATTCATTCTCACACATTCTCACTCACCCCACACTTCTCACACACTTCTGATTCTCACTCCTACTTCTACTCCTCACCCCTACACTTGTATTCTACACTCCTACAGAAGCTAAAAACATCCACCATGTCCAGTCACGCCTCTTGTGTTTTCTGCAAGATCATCAAAGGAGAGATTCCCTCATTTAAATTGATCGAGACAAAGTATTCATACTCGTTCTTGGATATCCAGCCAACTGCAGAGGCCCACTGTATGGTGATCCCCAAGTACCACGGAGCCAAGTTGCACAATATTCCCGATGAGTATCTTGCCGACTTGTTACCCACGGTGAAGAAATTGACCAAAGTGTTGAAGCTTGATGTTAACGATACTCCCGAAGGAGAAGGTTATAATGTTTTACAAAACAATGGCCGCATTGCCCATCAAGTGGTGGACCATGTACACTTCCACTTGATTCCCAAGAGAGATGCGGAATCCGGCCTTGGAGTTGGCTGGCCGACTCAGGAGACTGACTTTGAAAAATTGGGTAAGCTCCACCAATCGTTGAAAGCTGACTTGGAGAAGTTGTAGGCTATATAGAAGATATAATATGGAGAAAAGATCAGAGTTGATAATAAATAGTATTAAATATTATTGATAATTTGAATGAAAATGGTATTAAATATTATTGATAATTTAAATGAAAATGGTATTAAATATTATTGATATTTTAAATGAAAATGGTATTTAAAAAAATCCTAACTTTAGATTGACTAAATATTTTCTCTTCGTTTGCTATAATGGTTGAGTATAATAAGCTTTTGGCTGATCCTGCACACACTCTCACACCTTGATCAAGTCTCACTCTTAATACTCTAACAAACCAAACCATGTCCCAGGCCGAATCCGACTTTCGAACCCAATTCGGCAGCTGGACTTCCAGATTCAATAACCAAAACTCATCGACCACAGCTGCATTTCTGAACTGGTCCGATTATGTCCGTTCTGGTGCTAATAACTTATATGACTCCTTGCCTACGTATAACACCAGCACATCAGCTTCACAGGAACCGTCGTGGTTTCAGTTAAGCCGGTTTGAAAGAATCGTGGGATTTGGTGCATGTTTAGGAGCATCGATCCTATGCTTTTTGTTGGGGTTTTTCATGTTTCCCGTGCTTGCATTGAAACCCACCAAGTTTGCATTCTTATGGCTGATGGGTTCGCTTTTGTTTGTCATGTCATTTGGGATTCTCCAAGGCCCTAATGCTTATATTAAACATATCACTAGCCCTGGTCGGATTTTGTTTTCTACCGTCTTTTTTGGTTCCATTTTGACCACGATGTACTGCGCTGCCATCCTCAAGTCCACCATACTTACCATCTTCTCCAGTATCATCGAGATCTTTGCCATCTTGTATTATGCATTTAGTTACTTTCCTTTTGGAACCGCTACCGTCACGTGGTTTACCAGCTATGTCGTGGGCTATGTTGGCGGAATCTTCTCGGCCCTATTCTGATTTAATACCTTTCCCCACCACTAATAGACACCCATCATCGGTTGATGTACACCTGTAATTCAAAATCTTCTTCGAGCTCGGTATCGCCCACAACTGAGTCTAGATCGAGCTCTTCATCATCGAATAGAAGCTTGCATCTCTCCACCATGGCGTCCTCGATGCCTTTGACCAGGATATAATGTTTGACCAAGCTTCTAATTTTGGTGGTGGGGCACACCTCGACCTCCACCCGCTTATTGTCCTTTCCCTTGAGACCAATGATAAAGTATTTGTTGTTGGGTGCTTCCTTTATCTTCTCCTCTTCACTATCCAGTAGACTGTATATTGTGGGCAGGTCGTTCTCCGTGACCAGATCATCGGCATTACCTGGAGTCTTGGCAAACTCTTCGTAGAGCTTATCAAATGAATTAAGATGCTCCCGAGGAATATACAAGCAGGTGATCTTGGAGACCTCTCCTCTCTTAGGAGGTATTCGGAGCGTACTGGGCTTGAATATGGGCTTTAGCTCCGACTTGCCTTCGATCCAAACCAACACTCCGTGGCTCCAGTAATCCTTGACTCCATGATCTCGTAGCGTGTCATGCTGTAGAATACTGAGAAGCCCCTCAAATGTGGTATTTCCATTGATCTGCCTGATGTACTCAAGCGGAAGACCTAGCTTGGAGATAATTTTCACATCGTAGAGCCGACTGGACTCTTCACTAGTATCTTCATGTGACCGGGTCACATTCTGGAAGAAAGACCGTAGATCAGAGTCTTCCTCCTCTTCTTCTGGGATGATATTGGAACCTTTCTCCAATACATCCTCAACATTCACATCAATATCCTCATCACTAAGCTCAACGGTTTCGATATTGGTATTAGGTTCCCCTTGTTTCATCTTTGTTTCAGTGTCTTCTTGCGCCTGTTTCGTTTCTTGCGCCTGTTTCATCCCTTTAACTTGAGTGTCTGGAACCGAGTCATATGATACCACATCACTGGGCAGTGGGTCAGAAAATGTCTCTGAGGCAGTAAAGTATGATGGGATTCTATCATCCGAACTCGGAGTCCTAGAAGCTTCGATGGCCGTGGCTTCCATTCGACTCACAATTGAAGACTCGGGTGTTTTGTCTGTAGTTGCTTGGAATGTCTCCACAGTAACAGGGGGAGGAGCATTCTTTGTCTTTGACTTCTTTGATTTCTTCAAGACAAAAAAATCATCATCGTCCAAAAAAGACGACTTCTTCTTTTTGGCCTTCATAGGCAGCACCGGCTCTTGCATGTGGAGTGGGGAAGGAGCTCCAGTGGGTTTAATGAAGAAGTTGGGTGAGGTCCTGTCTATACAAACATGTGCGCACTCAATTGTTGATGTACAACAAGGTGCCTACTACATACCAAACTACACCAACACCAAGAGACTGACCTGGCCACCAATGTCGGAAGCCACCAAACTCACGCTACAGGCCAGCTTGCCTCGGACTCGAGACTTGAGTTTCGTGGGGCGGTTTCACCACAATTTCGGCTTTGAAGACAGGCTCTTCGAGTACCTTTTGGAGCAGAAGGAGATGTGGGGCGAAAGACTTTTTTATATGAATGAAAAGCAGTTTTCCAAATGGGTCGATTCGGGAAAGCAGCAGATCCGGAAAATTCCTTCTATTGACCAGGATACGGCTTTTCCCCCGTTACTGGGCCATGCCATTCTGCAGGATGTCTTCCAGGCTACTTTTGGTCCCCACAACCCCATTGACTTGGATATTTCCAAAGGGGGTAAAAGTATCCATCACTCTATCAAGGAAGGCGAGTCAGTATCGTTGAAGAATTCTGTTGATCGGAATGGACTTGCCATTAATGTTGGAGGGTGTATTACGTCGATGAAATGGCTCCATTATTCGTCCACGTCATATCTCGCTGTATCCCTTATTGAACATGGAGGAGACCTTGCTGACCTCGTTGCAGATAAGGAGTTGAGTGTTTTTGCAGCATTGTCTAAATTGGACCGCAAGTTGAAGAGTGCCATCCAGTTATGGCGTTATGACGTGAAGAATACTCAGCTAGTGCTCTCGCAAGTACTAGACACCACGAAGTTTGGAGCTACTGCACGCATCAGCTGGCTCCCTGCCAAATTTTCAAATGGATCTTTGGGAGTTCTCTCGGGGGTTTTTACAGATGGAAAGCTCCACTTCTTCAAGATCGGCTCAGGACGGGGCTCCGAACCATCTTATTTCCAAGTGGACAAGCCTTCGTTTACCGTTCATATGATGGATGAAAGATCTGATGGTAAGCTTATTCTCCCCATTACTGCATATGACTACGTGGATTACGACCGTGTTATTGTTGGAACTGTTGATGGTTCAGTGGCCGAGTACGAACTCCCGTTCGAAGGCCAGGATCATGGTGAAGATCCGTCCATACCTTCTTTCCTCTTCCATGCAGCAGACTCCATGGTGACCTCGGTGTGTGTGGCAAATGTGGGAGCTTCAAAAGTCCTTCTTATAAATACGGCCACCACGCAGTCATTTGCCCTCCAATACGACCAGTTAAGACAAAGCCGAGTCGAGACTGGCTTCAGTGTATCCACGCTAAATCCACTCTATCACCGTGGCTATAGAATATTTATTTACCCCGAAAGTGCAGAGAGCATAGGGTATACTTTTGTGAGACATCCCAACCAGAAGCACAGTCTTTTATTGAAAACGGAGTTGATCTCCACGTTTCATATCAGTGAATATTTGAACCACCCCTTTGCTGTAATGGGAAACGCATGTGGGGATTTGTTTGTTATGAACATTGGACGTAAGATCTTTGGCGTACCAAAGGCTCACAACAAGCTAGTGGTGCCCTTGAAGATATGGTCTTTACACAAGAATGAGGATTCTGGCTTCACACTATATGGAGACTACATTCCCGTGGCTCCCGATAGAAACGATGTCATGTATACATTTACGCCGCCTGAAGTGGTAATCTCTGCTTCTGCATGGAACGAGAACCTAGACGGGTGCTCTACATTTGCATTTGGCACGTATACAGGGTTACTAGTGTTGGAAAGGCTAGATCCCGGGCTTATATAAGCAGAAAGGTGGTCTTCTTGGTGGGCCTAATATATGGGCATCGTGGGATCGATGTCCGTCGCCCACTTGTTGATTCCGCCAATTACATCATGAACTTTCTTGAACCCCAAACCTTGGAGCTTGCGGGTTGCAAACCTGGAGTCGTTTCCATAGCGGCACATGACTATAAGCTCATCTTTTTCCTTATCGAAGCCTTTTGGCAAATGCTGGTCGATGGAGTCCGACTTTGAGAGCTGCACCCACGCGATATTGATCGAATGTGGGAACAGCACTATCTCATACTGATCGTCAGGCCGGACGTCTAACACTAGAGGGAGACACCCGTCAAGTTGTTTCTGGTTCAATTGCTTTACAGTTAGTCTGGAAGCAGCAGCAATGACCTCATAGTCGATGATACCACAGAAGTCCGCATAGTTCACAGCATGTGATTCTATGAGTTGCCTAGATATGGTTCTATTTTCACTGCAAACGCAGCAATTAGGTTGTCTGTTTCTCATTTTGAACCTCCTCATGGTCTGGTCGGGGAACGCACAGTACATAGAAAGAAACGGCGTGAAGTGTTTGTAGTAGCCAATCAACACCTTGATGGTTTCAGTAGCCAACGCGATACCCGTGAGTCCAATGGCAGGACCAAGCACACCAGCATCGCCACATGTCGATACAGACTCAGGCTTGGGTGCCTGTGGATAGAAACACCGGTAACATGGGCCTTTATTGGCGTAGTTGAGGATGGTGAACTGGCCATCGGATTTGACCCCAGAACCACTCACAATAGTCTTCCCCAAAAGTACACACACATCATTTATAAGGTACCTAGTGGCAGGAGAATCGGTGCAGTCCACTACCAAGTCATATGGAGCAATGGCATCAAATGCATTGTCGTTGGATAGACGAATGGGGAGCGTGGAGATGACCACATTAGGGTTCAACACCGAAAGGTACTTTTTGGCCGAATCACACTTGAGCATTCCCACCGACTCTGTTGTGTGAAGAACTTGTCGATGGAGGTTACTTTGGTCCACCACATCGTTATCTAGAATACCTATGTGGCCTATACCTGCGCCGCACAAGTATAGTAGAGCCGGGCATCCCAAACCACCAGCACCAATGACGAGAATCTTGGACTTTTTGAGTTTGATCTGGGATTGGAAAGACCCGAATCCAGGCACAATCATCTGGCGTCCATACCGTTTATATTCTTCAAGAGACAAGGTGTTATGTGGAGACAATGACGTCTCTTGTGATGATATGAGGGTGTGTGAGGGGAAGTCATGGTGAACATGTTGAGGGCCAGTGACTTGGGTTTTCATCCTTTCATTTTCTGTTTTGAGTATTTTGTTTTCTGTTTTGAGTGTTTCATTTTCTGCTTTGAGTGTTTCATTTTCCACTTGAAGGTGTTGGAGCTGGTGTTGAAGCTCCTCTATATCCGTCATGCTAGTAATGACGTATGATTTCGCATCTCATTGAGCGCGATCATTCCATGCATAGAGAAGATGCCACGCAGAGATAGAAAAGATCAACGAGATGAAAGTGGGTAATACAAGTCGTGCCTTACTCATATTGATCATGTAACGATTTATTACCAATATCTTTTTCATAGTCTTAGATTGGGGCTGAATCAATCGACTGTAATGCTAGTGAGTGAGTACTAGACTGAGTCCTTTGTATGGAGTCATGAGATTGAAAGGCTATCAGCTCAAAATATAGTCTAAACATCTGGAACATCTGGAACATCTGAAACAAGTTTATGTGTCTGAAACAAGCCTGAAAAAGTCAATGTCTGTGGAGTTGTAACAGTAATATCTTTGTCTAAAGTGATCGGCTTCCAACACCCCAAATCCGAACCCTAACTTAATTAGCTCATAATAAATGCTGTAAATATGATAACCGTTATGGCAGCAGCCCACTTCTTTGGGTTGAGCTGGTCAAACCTCTCCTGAGGATCGTATTCAAAGTACAACTGTTTGATTTCCTCGAGGGCCTTGTTTCGGACATGGCCGATGTTCATATACACGAATAGTGCCACGGCCGTTAGAGTTATAGGTAGAAGCCATCTTGTTGTGGGCGTCATATGGTATGCTATAGGAGCAGAACGAACCCGCTAAAGAAGAGTATGAGTAGTCGAGCGAAACGAGGCCAAAATGATTTCTGTTCCACTATTAAAGTCCACTTCTTGACACCGTGTCCTTTTGTATGTTTCTGAATCAGCAATTTGGTGCAAGTTGGTGCAAGTGGTGCAAGTTGGTGTTCAGAGATATTTGTGTGGTGGTTTCCCAGGATGCGTATGTAGTGATGGTGTCAAGCACGTCGCGTTTCGCAGGCCACACCGAAACCCGGGGTATCACTCATGCACAGTCTACACTCCTTCACCTTCACTTCATCTCCCATCTTTCCTCCACATCCATACATCTGAAACACCTTCATAAAAAGCAACCTTAACCCTTGGCATAGTTTTGTTGACCCCTTCTTCACCGCCTCTTTGCTCCATGAACGTCCCTCCAACCGTCTCCTTTATCAGTCTACCGTGGGAGATCTTGGAGACCATCTTTGAGTACTTGACCAAACAGGACATGGTGACCATGGCGTCCATAAATCACAAGTTCCGTGAACGGATGCTCCCATTTGTCATGAAGGAAATCAAAGCTTCATGGGAGCAGATCATCGAAATACATCAACATAGCGATAATGGATTCAGCCTAGCAACCGCCGTTCAGCAGCTCCGCATCATGGACTCCAACTCTTATAACGAATACCAAATGAGTACGTTTCTGCAGCTTCTTTCACCCGCCACCTTCCCCTATTTGCAGCGAGTCCTTATCAACTCGTGCAACCTGTCATACTGGCTCAAATATAATGAGTCGGACCGAATCACTCACCTCACACTCTATTCGGATGAAACACTCAAAAACGTCAAGACCTTTAATATTTCCCACGTCTGCAAGTTCCAGAGGCTCCGGCTGTTATCGCTCCAAAAGTATCATTTCCACTGCACAGACTCCGACGGCCTCAACTTGCCATATGCTCCTCTATCCGAGTTATATCTACACGACTGCACGTGGGAGTACCCATTCAACCTCTCCAGCTTCAACCGGCTCAACCTCTTGGAGAACCTCTCCATCGACTATTCCCATAATAACCCATTCACTCTCCTGGAGCGCTTCGAAACCTTCTTGAAGGACCCACTTCCCCTGCACCTGCTCTCGCTCAAGGTTCTATCAGTGAGCTATCTATATTATACCCAGAACTTCCGGTTCTTGAGCACGCGCATCTTGGCGCAGTTCATGCTGCGCTTCCCCAACATCGAGCACTTGCACTTGGAGGGCTGGGTAGCGAACTTGAGTTCGTTTAAGAGTGTGTTGCATTCTGCAGCACGCAAAACTCCACTCATCCTTCACCTCCGACTCCACGCCGAGGACGAGTGCGCCCGCGACGTGCTCCGCCAACTTGAAGGGCCCAAGGTCCGCATAGAATGGAGTCAATAAGACTAGCATAACCAAGCATATAATATAACCCATTTATAGAGAATTAGATTTAGTTTCTTCCAATTAGACAATTAGACAATTAGACAATTAGACAATATTTTGAATTAATACAATATTACAATTTTTGAATTCTTACAATTTTTGAATTCTTACAATTTTTGAATTCTTACAATTTTTTGAATTCTTAAAATCATGATATTCAGTAATGACATCTCAACTCGTCTGCACTGTAACTGATAGCGCGATCCATCGGAAATATCACCCAAGCCATACCATTACCCATCTCCTCCATCCATGCATTTTCTCCCCATGGCCTTGGCCCTCCTATGCTGTGTTATGGCCAATACTGAGGTCTACTTGATCAAGGTGCCCAATTACTACAATATTCCTGTATCTGTTGAGAACAGGCTACAGTCTTCCGTGAGCCGCATCAACGACTCTTCTCTCTTACTTCTACACCACCCCATCGTGTCTATTTCAAACCCAGATATAGAAGATTGTAGAGTGGAGATTCCATATGATTTTCTGCTCAAACAAAAACAACGGTTATATGTCAAGATCAACAACTACCATAACCTCTCCTACAATGCCAATGACTTGTTGCACGTGAAATTGTGCTGGCCAGCCACAACGCCCATCAGCTTTAGTCTTGACCATGTGTTCTTGAAGAACAGAGAGTTTTTCGATGACATGTCAGTTCGCCAGGTCTCGTTACCCAATCAGCTTGAGATCTATCTCGTAATAGATATGGAGGCTGACTTCTACGCAGTCCGCCAGGTTGAAGATACGAGCTTAGGAGCAATTCTCGTGGTGACAAGGCTCCCGAATTCAATCCCTATTCCTTTGGAGCTCTATGACTTTATTCTTTATGCAATGGATCTCATGATCTTGATGGTCGTGGCATTACCGCTTCTACACCAGGCATTCTACCGGACAATAAACCCCGACGAAACCCCCTAAACAAATTATTTGGGGTACTAGTGATGGTCAAGATCGAAAAGCTCGTTGTTTTCAACCGAGCCCTAGCACGTTTATGATTTGCGCACTGTTATTATTCCCTAACTCCGCCCTAACCTGCATAGCGCTTCTCCACAGGGATATTGGAGTGGTATTTCTCACAACCCCAGCCTCTTTTGGCACACTAGACATTACACCCCCCAAAATGTCATCCGATGAAGACCCCTTGTGTCCTCCCAAAAATGAACAAGGCTTAGACTTGTCCAAATTGACTCCCCAGGAATTAAGAGTCTACAAGATGTATGGTAAGTTGCCCTCCACCCACCAAATCCTAGCCTCCAAGTTCCAGGACAAGAAGTATTTCGACAGTGGCGACTACGCCATGCAAAAGCAGTTAGGCGGCCCCAAGTCTGGAGTTAGCGGTGTGTCAATGAAGCACCCCAATGCAGAGAAGGTGAAGGAGATGTACAATAGGAATTCCATCAGCGCAGGCAATTCGGGTATCCTATTTAATGGGAAGCTGAATTTGATGAGCGAATCCAGTGTGGAGAACCCGGACGCTAGAAAGGGGCCATGAATGTATTACATCTTGCCACCTGCTGGAAGATCCAACTGACTTTGACCGGCCCTTTACCTGTGTTGGATAGCAACTAGACTACATATAGGAAAAAAAAAAAAAATAGAAGCCACAGTTTGTAGAGTTTCAGTAGTATAATTAACGAGTTGACTAAATAGTATTTGATTATTTGGTTATTTGGTTATTTGATTATTTGGTTATTTGGTTATTTGAATATTTGATTATTTGAATATTTGAATATTTGACCATTTGACCATTTGACCATTTGACCACTTGACTACTTGACTACTCTCACTAACTAGTCCTTGCTAAAGCCTAAGCAAGGTTCGCACCGTTTCTCAAACTTAAATAGATCTTGTCAAAAAGCTCAACAATCAACTACAACTAAACCATGCAATAAATACTCCACCAATGAAAATCGACGATTTCTCATGTGCTCTCGAAAACCTCTACTCCATTCTAGGCCATCATCTATATTCCAATAAAAAATTCCGCGTCAAAAACTGTTACATCAACACTAGCCTCATTTCCAACTATATTCACATGACCATAGAGATTGGGGGAAGTATTATGGAGTTTGTTATTTCTTATGATGGATTTTATAAGGTTCCTGTTCTTCACTTTAGAAAAGATGGACAGGTGGAGTGCATCTATGACCATGTCCTGATTGATATTCACCCCATTCTCCATAGTCCATATGCGATGCTTCATCCTTGTGAGACTGATGCGTTTATGAGAAGCACGCATTTAGAGGGCACACATTACCTAATCTTCTGGCTCAATACCCAAATGAATACTTTACAATTAGAACTTCAGCTACGACCACCAATCAATAATAATGATAATTAATTACTATAATTAATAATAATTAATAATAATAATAATTAATAATAATAATAATAATTAATAATAATCTCAATTAACATCCGTTTAATAATCCTATTAATGAACTTGTTCTATGCATTGTAGCAGGAACCTTCCTACTGAGTAACCTTCTCGTCAGTGAATGTACGACATGGGTAGTCATCCGTGTACATACCGTGCTGAGGTTCCTTCAAGATCTTCCACTTGAATTTGTGCATGGATGGTGCAACTATTGGTTCACCCTGCTGCCCCAACACCTCTCCTCTGACCACATTCTTATCAATACTAGTCAAGGTCGATGCTAAACTCACAGTGTTTCCTGCACTGAAGCTGGCCAACTCCTTGGTGCCCTTGTCTCCAATGGACACTCGAGGCTTCTCAGCTGACCCTAAAGATAACAACCCTGACACTTTGGTCTGGTCAAACGCCTGCAACCGGGGATAGTTTCTTCTGTAATCGCGCTTGTAGTATGCGTTGCCCTTGATATCGCCTGCGGGCAAGGTCACGGGGTCCTTGTAGTTGTTTGCATCCTGGATTCGGGCTCCGGGGGGGATGGCTCTAAAGTATTGCACCAATGGGTTACCGGAGGATCTCTCGGGCACAAGCACCAATAACTGCCTGAATTTTTCCCAGATACCCGAGGGCCTGGATGTGTATTTCTTCCACACGGGAACGGGGCCTCCACTCATGATGTGTTGTTGAAAGGATAGCGGTTTTTTTCGGGGTTGAATTTTCGCATGCTTAGACCGCGAGTGCTCTAAGAGAATATCACCCTCATTTCATTGGTTGTGCTGTATGCAGGCCAAAGCCTCACCTACTAATAACAACTACTGACACTCCAGAACACCCCCAAAGCTACGTTACTTCATGGTATTAGCATTGGATTAGCCTTTTTAGGCGTAGTAGACTTGAAATTATTTGTTTTGCGTGGTCTCGAGTCAACTAATCTGCACTTAGCAATTCATCAGCACTCAATCAGCACCCAATTAGCTATTCTTAGCTTCATAGATTCCATTACACTGTAGCAAGAACCTATCTCTTACCAAACAAAATGCGCCCCAATTTGCCAAAGATAATCACCGCACAGAAGAAGAAACTTGCAACAAAGAGAAAGATAGAAAAAAGACTCTCTCCGTCTCCTTCAAACAGTGTCCCCGACTGTCCATACACAGCAGCCGAGCCAAAGAATGCCACAATCGCCGACGACAAAAACCCACTAATGGTGCCGTCCAAAATCAACCAAAGCCCGGGGTTGATAAGTGACCACGTCAACGACATGTGGAGAGGTGAGCTCCACTCAATGTTTCTGATGGCATAGGAAATGCCCAAGAACGCAATCAGCGCTCTGATCACATCATTGGGGAGGTTTGCCCGGCGGTTGGGCTCCGGGTTCGACGACAACAACCTCGTGGTACATCCAGCAGGCATATATCTGTCTAAAAAGGGAAGCAACAGACTCAAGGCTAGGCCTTCAACCGTTAGCAAGACAATATATTCAGCTCGACTCAATTGGTCCCTGCCAAGAAAGATTTTGCCCAAGCCAAAGCTGTGGATGAACAGGCTCAAGAACGAGTTTATCAAGGCGCCATGGCCGTCCACGTGTGTGGTATGGATGTTCTTGACGACTTCATTGTATACAAATGCTGCAATGGAAACAATAAGCAATTTGGAGGCATTCTTGAAGATCTTCATAGGGGCTGATTCAGGGGCAGAAGGCCTGGCGGGCGCTTCAAACCCTCTTTCATGGCTCTCTTTGGACTTGATATGTAACTTCGAGCCATCGTGATATTCGTCTACTTCCTCATTCTCTTGGTTGAGACTAGTTGACGACGAGTTGTAGATACCGTATAGTGAAGGCTTGGTCAAGTTAAGAATAGAGTCTGTTTTCTGCATGGCCGGATGAGAAGCTGAGACGTTACGGTGGTGTTATATATTTAATCGCGGGAGACGGTGAGGTGGGTGGGTGCAGGAGAATGCGAGGGCCATTAGTCTGCAAATAAAAACGAGACTGGAATTGAGACTTAGATAGATCCTCAAAATATGGGAAACTATTCAAACACCAAAACAGAATGGAATTCAAACAGAATAGAATAGAATTCAAACAGAATAGAATAGAATTCAAAATGAGATATTGAACAGAATTCAAACATGATAGAATAGAGACCAAAACAGAAGAGAGTCCAAAATGAGATATTGAATAGAATCCAATAAGTTGATTCCCGATTCCTGATTCAAGATGCTTTTTGATTTTTGATTCAAGATGCTTTTTGAGTCAAGATATTTTGTATTTTGTTTCTTCATCCAGTGACTCCTCTGGCCTGTTTTAACCTATCTTAGTGAGGTGTCTCTCTCTGTTTGGGCTGGTGTTGCATGCGTCGTGCAGGCCGTGACTAGGCTCGAGACGCCGCACTAAATTGCTCACATGGGCCCTTTGGTCACTCCTGTCCAATTCATGCTTATGTCGTAGTATCACCACTGCATCCATTCTTTAATCAAGCAAGACATAATTTTTCACCACATCAACTCCAATTCCAATTCCAACTCTTTAAATCTTTAAATCTTTAAATCTTCATGTCTTGTCATGTCTTGTCATGTCTTGTAATGTCATGTCTTGTCATGACTTGATGTCTTGGTGTCTTGTCATGTCATGATATCATAATCGAAATCAATTTTTCTCCAACTTTATATTTCAGCATAAATGGGATTTTGTAATTCTTGGTTCAAGTCGTGGCAGTTATGGTTCATGGTCGGTGTTGTAGTCGGAAGGTCTGGACAGTCGGTGCACTGCTTAAGGTGCGAGGCTATTTCTCAGGCTCTTTCTCAGGCTCTTTCTCAATGCGAAACCTATTCGTGCCACTGCCTCACCTCTTACTCACCTTTCACTTTCACTTTGCTTGGCATCAATAGTAATAATCTCAATCTCATCATCTTCGATCTGGTCCGAGGTCAAATCTATAATTTCCTTAAACTCAGAATTATCCTTAAACTCAGAATTATCCTTGCATTCAGCATTAGATTCATCATTAGATCCAGCATTAGATTCATCATTAGATCCAGCTTTAGATCCAGCTTGGGATCTATTACATGAATTTGGATCTTCTTTGGTTTCGGCTGGTGTAGAGTGCAATTGTTCAGAGTCTGAAATATCTAGAACCTCCGAAGCAGAGTCCGCACACCACTTGGAATCTTGAAGCCTGCGCTCTGCTGCCTCCAACATGAGCTTCTTCAAGTCTTTAAGGGGCGGAGCTTTACCCCCTAACCGCCTGCTCTCGGCTTTATACATGCCTTTGGATAACGCCTGCAACCGTTTTTGCCTTTCACTTTGGGCGGCTGCCCATGGCGCCACATACCCTTTCCCAAGCCGGTTTTCTTCACACACATAATCCGAGTTCAGGTATGCATTTGTCTCGTACATGGTCTTCAATTCGTCCAAAAGACCATAGAACTTGGCGTCATGGGGACCGTGCACATTATGAGCCAATTCATGGAGAAACGTGCCGATAAGATCACTGGTGGCGAGGAAACTGCGGTCGTTATGGGCCGCCCGCAACCGGATTAAGATTTTCTGGCCCCGGTTGATGTTCAAGCCAAGAAGGTTGGCGTTTTTGGGGAACATCTCGCAGAGCGTACCCACACGGAACTTGTATTTGTGGATGATTGGCGCCACGGCTTTGGTGATCTGGTGGAGGAGATCCAAGGCATAGTCTCTGTCGGCGTACTTCTTAAGCGAGGCGATGTTGTTGACGTTGGGGGTTGGCGAGGGACGGGGAGTGTCTTTGGGGGGTACGGACCTTTTTCCTTGAACGACCATGGTTTTGCTGGAGCATTTGTGGAAAATGTGGATCCTAGAAAAGCTGATTAGAAAGCCATAGTGCGCATCATGGTGGATACTGATAGTGGTACACCCGTGCATCCCATCATTAGGTCAAGTGACATCTACAATTTGGGATATTTGTTATGCAGGTTAAGCATATGATATTTAAACAGATTTGAAACAGATTTGAAACAGATTTGAAACAGATTTGAAACATCAATTATACAGAACGGATGGACTGAGCTCACATAAACTATCCAAGAAGTGAGGGACAAAGGAACCAGGCCCTTTACTCCTACGTCCAGCCTCTGCACCAGCTTCATTATACAACTCAAGGGCCCGAACCACACATGGTCCCATACTATAATTATAGTACTGTGCCACAGCAATATATGCAGCGATGACACTTCCCAAGGAACAGCCAGAGCCGGTAACTGAAGCCATCAAAGCATGGCCGCCCTGGATGCAGGACACCGAGGGAGGATTCAATGTTCCATCCACCACAAAGTTCTCCTTACCCGTTATAATAATGATATTCTGGAGCTCTATGGCTAGGGTCAGACCCATTTCAATGATTTGGTGGGTGGAGATTTGGGCTATGGAATCCACGCCCTGCATACAGTGCAGCAGCAGCAGCAGCAGCAGATTTGCACCCATTCTTGCACTGGACAAAGAGTGGAGGGCCATGATTTCCCCCACATTGCCCTTAATCACAGAAAAATGACCTGCATTTATGAGCTTCTTACACACCTCCAACCGGGATTTCAGAGCTCCTGCAGCCACCGGATCAAAAACAACGGGTTTGTTATGGTTATTGTACGTGCGAAGTCCACTGGTGAAGGTATGGAGCAAGGCCAGAGTTGGAGTACCCAAATTGATCACCAAACTCCCCGGAAAAGGTAAAGAGGCTAATTCATCATATTCCTCTGCAAGTTCAGACATGATTGGTGAACCACCAATGGCAAGTGTTACATTGGCAGTGAAGTTCTTGACCACATTATTGGTAATATGATGCACCAAAGGTTTCTTAGAGAAGTCCAAAATGAGAGGGATTTCCAGTGGTCGATTCTGAATCCATCTGGGAGTCATTTGAAAAGCTTCCACCAATTTTTTGGTAGAAATTCCAGCATTTGAAGACCCCATAATACTCGAAACCACTGCCACTCCATCAATGGCCTTCTTAGGAACCTGACAAAAGAACCTGACATGGCAAACATTCTCCTCATTGATACCTCCAATGACTACACTCTTGATACTCTTGCCATGAGTCTCTAGAACCTTCAACATGGCTCGCACTCCAAGTGGTCCACATATATGCTTGACGTCTTTGGTGGAGGTAGGGTATAGAGTACCTAGACCCACATAATCAGCAACTTGTTCCTGACACACGGCTAAAACTTCAGAGGCTTGAGTACAGGAAACACCCAAGATTTTATGAGGGCCAATGAGCTGTCGAGCTATCATGGCTGGCATATCGTCCTGGCCAACATGGACCCCATCTGCATCTATTGCCAAGGCTACATCCACTCTATCATTAATAATGAGAGGAATGTTTTTTGGTTTGGTCAATTTTTGAATAGCAATTGCTCTAGCGATGAATTCCTGTGTGGAAAGGTGTTTCTCTCTGAGTTGAACCATGGTGACACCATTGTCTATGGCGTGTTGCACTTGATCAATGAAGGTGGAGGTGTTTGGGACCATGGCCGAGTCCGTGACCAAGTAGATGGAGTAGTCTGGAGCTGTCATATTTTTTGGTATACTCTAGTATGTTTTTATCTTTTGAAAGGGGTTGGAAGGGGTTGGAAGGGGTTGGAAGGGTTTGGTGGGTGACCATAGGTTAATATCGCACTTAGAGGCCTGCTAAGCGCATATGCGCTTAAGTGGAAAACCATCCCAGACTACTTTCATATCCAGACTACTTTCATATCCAGACTACTTCAATGTTTAATGTGACATAACGTACGTTAATTAGTCCTATATAGATTAATCCTTTGGACCAATCATCTTCTCGGGTCTCACCCATTGGTCAAATTCCTCGGAGCTCAACACTCCCAACTCCAACGTGGACTCCTTCAAGGTCAAGCCCTTCTTGTGTGCATTCTTGGCCACCTTGGATGCAGCATCGTATCCAATCTTGGGGTTCAAGGCGGTCACCAACATCAACGACTCGTGCAACACCTTCTCGATCTTGTCGGTGTTGGCCTTGATGCCCTCCACACAGTGTACTCTGAAAGATCTGCATCCGTCTGCGATCAATCTGATGGAGCTCAACAAGTTGGCAATCATCACGGGCTTGAACACGTTAAGTTCGAATTGGCCCGAGGCTCCGGCAAACGTGATGGCCGAGTTGTTACCCATGACCTGGCATGCCAACATGGTCAATGCTTCGTTTTGAGTGGGGTTGACCTTACCAGGCATGATGGAAGAACCAGGCTCGTTTTCGGGCAAGGACAATTCGCCGTAACCACATCTAGGGCCGGAACCCAAGTATCTGATATCGTTGGCAATCTTGTATAACGACACAGCCACGGTGTTCAAAGCACCAGAAGCCTCAACAATGGCATCGTGAGCAGCCAAAGCCTCGAACTTATTAGGAGCAGTCTTAAATTGCAAGCCGGTCAAGTTGGTCACCTCCTCAGCAATACGAGAGTCCCAGCCCTTCTTGGTGTTCAAGCCAGTACCCACAGCAGTACCACCTTGAGCCAAGTATGACAAGTTTGGAAGGACGGCCTCAACTCTAGCAATACCATTGGTGAGCTGTTGAGCGTAACCCGAAAACTCCTGGCCCAAGGTCAATGGAGTGGCATCCTGCAAATGGGTTCTTCCAATCTTGATAATATCAGCAAACTCCTGGGACTTGGCCTGTACAGCATCACGTAAGGCAGTCAATTCCGGGATCAAAGTCTTGGAAATCTCCGTAACAGCAGCAATGTGCATGACAGTAGGGAAAGTATCATTAGACGACTGAGACATGTTACAGTGGTCATTAGGATGGACAGGAGTCTTAGAACCCAACTCACCACCCAAGATCTCAATAGCACGGTTAGAAATGACCTCATTGGCATTCATATTAGACTGAGTTCCAGATCCCGTTTGAAACACCACCAAAGGGAAATGATCATCTAATTTACCCTCGGCAACTTCAGTAGCCGCTTGTTTGATGGCATGTGCAACCTTAGCATCAAGAGTACCATATGATTCATTAACAATAGCAGCCGATTTCTTTAAGATACCAAAAGCTCGAACCACAGGAATGGGCATTCTTGCAGCAGGCCCGCCAATGTCAAAGTTCATCTTGGAACGAGCAGTTTGAGCACCGTAATATTTCGAGGCATCAACCTCGATTTCGCCAAAAGCATCTGATTCAATTCGGGTAGTTCCGGACATAACTGAAACTGTAGATGAGAAGCTCCTGGAAATAGACGAAGTCAAGTTAGATCTGGTGAGTCTTAACATAGTGTGGGGGGGGGGGGGCAGGATGGGCGAAAAAGCCACTAGTCTGGGGTTTCGCGGCTTCTATATAGGAATTGCGCGAGTGCATGTTTTCATTGGCCCGAGCTTTTGGTAGAGTTGTATGCACTCCCCGACCGGCTCCGACTTCGGGCCTAATACTTATACTTACCACCACCAGAGGTTAGATTTAATGATATATAGGGGATTATAGAATGGTAGTGTATATACCAAATGCATGAATATTTAAGGAGAGTATGCAGGTTTGGAAGTTTGATTGTGTCAATTTGTATGTGTAGAAAAGGACATTAGGTTTTTTTGGGATGTACGGGTTTTATTGTCTTTAAGCATAGTTGGCTAAAGGTTTGTATGATTCCAATACCTTTGTTCTCTAAGGAAAATGTTGTTAGTGAGTGGGTTTGATGTTGATGGATTGGAGAGTATTCCGAGGGGGCAGTACACCCGTGCACCAGACAAGGTCAGTAGAAAAAGGCCCAACGCAAACGGCTTTTTTTAGTCGGGATTATCATGTAAATAGATTGGTTTGAAAGCCTGAATTCCGGACATCATAATACTTTTTTTACAGTATTTAAATTCTTTCTGTGTGTGATTTTATAGTAGTATATCTAGCGAGTTCCGGCCCGCTCTCCAGTTCCGGCCCGGTGTGCATATAAGCATCTTTAGCATTCAATTGTGTAATATATCAAGATTTTTATATAGTTCTTGGGAGTATATAATGATCAGATTACTCTACTGGTGATATATACTATATTGGATTCTGCAGATTATAGAAGATTCTGCAGATTATAGAATATCCTGCACACTACTTATAATATCCTGCATATTACAAATATCCTGCACACTATAATATCTGCACACCCCACCTCATGTTGAACTTTATACCTTAGCTAGTTCATAAGCTGGAACTCTTACGTAATTGTTCTCTTGTACTCTCGTCAGCGTGGCACTTTAGCTGCCACTTCAGTTATTTGTATTCAGACCAATCTCTAAACTAACACTAGGAAATCGCTATTTCCTCTCCTTAACTGAGCTGATTCAATCCCTTGAAGTCCTGTCCGTCGGTCTCCTTCTCTTAAGTAGTCGCGGCGTGTCCCTTCGGGACCGCCGACGCCCGGAGGCGTCGCCACCGCCTGCATGTAAAAGATCACGATTTGTTTCATCTGCTCCTGCTTATATGCAGACACGTGAGTATGCAGTACATCAGAGATGTACTGGTTCCTCACGTTCAACACCTCATGGCTAAAAATACAGTTAATCGAAATGGAAGAATCAGTCCAAGTATATAATTTTCCAAGGCATCTATTTTGTATTTCTTGATTACGTAATCACTTCCTCTTCATTTCACCCTAATTTCTACATTATTCATCAGTCCTCATCCCTACAAAAAACACTCTAGTCTACGCACAATTACTGGTCTACGAACCAATCCTATACTCGTGCCATTCTTCTCCTCCACTTGTCTACTTCAGATAGTGGAAAAGAATCCGTTAATTTCATCACCAATAAGTTTCCCAATGGAACCAATCTGAATCTCGAGACCTACTTGGGCAACAGGAAACCCAAAGTGGAGGAAAATCCGCTCATTGGCACATTATAAGATGGTGTACTCTTTGTAGAATATTAAACCTGTTGAACAGGCGAGGATGTGAGACATCTGGCATGGGTCAATATGCAGTTTCAGATGAAACAATAAGAGAGCTACCGGAATCGATCCGAGGAGGTATCGGTCCGAAGAGGTCCGGGGTATGCACGGCGGAAATGAAAACCGTCACAACGCGGAATTGGTTGCCATATGGAATTGGTCTAAAGTAGCTTTGAAGAATGTGGTGGCTGCGAAATGTATGCCGTGTATTCTATTCCTGGACGATTTGAACGAGTGTCCATGTTACGCCCAGAAAAGAAAACATATAGAGTGCTCTCCGTATGTTCTGGGTAGCGAATAAGCCTAGTGAAAGAANTAGAGTGCTCTCCGTATGTTCTGGGTAGCGAATAAGCCTAGTGAAAGAAAAGCTTCTGGGTATTAGTTTAGCAACCACAATACACAGAACTAACATGTCAGCACTCTCTCCTGAATTACAAAGATTGATGAAAGACCCTTACACCCGTGTACCAGTGTATGGAACGATTAAGCTCCACGCCAAACACTTTCTGTTAGAACTTGAGCAGGTGTTGGAGTTATAAATGAAAGTATATCAGTTGTATATCCGAATACGGTAATTCACTTTGAGGGATTCCTAGAGCGTTCATCTACTTCTATATACTTTCTACTGTCTACTGTCTACTGTCTACTGTCTACTTTCTACTGTCTACTTTCCAGTTTCCACTGTCTCGGTAACCAAACTATTATGGAACGTTTTGTTTCCTTTTATCATTTAAGAATACCATATTAAGGAATGCTTGTTGGCTCAAGCAAGTCCAATGGTTCCACTTGCCTGACATTTAGTGGCTAATCCAAAGTCACTAGATACTCAATTCTAGGGCCTGTAGGATTATTCCTAACACTTTCCGGGTTGTTTTCAGACCCGAAAAAAACACGGACATCTTATCTTCTAGAAAGCCAAGAAAGCCCAAGTGAAGTTGTTTTTAAAGCATGTTTATGTCACCACTAATACCACATTTCCCGAATATATCGGTTTCTTGGATGGCTTGTTTGTGTTTAGGCCTATACCGTTCTCTAGGATGAAGTTAAGATTTGACAGTGAAAGTAAGCTTTGAAATTTGAGTCTCTAAACCATTTATAAATCCATCATTTGCTATCAGTTACCTAATCCAGCTAATGTCTCATATATCACGCTTAAAACCTCACTGTACCAATTCTTCTGGATCTACCAATTCTTCTAAATCTACCAATTCTTCTAAATCTACCAATATTATCTGAATTCTGCTACTTTTTGGTGTGGAATCTTTTGATTAGAAGCAAATGCGCTAACAGTACGCCACATAGGCATTTCGAAGGCTTTAAGGTGTTTGGTTCTTAATAGAATAATCATTACAAACGTTGGAATTCACTAGGAATTTATACTATCTTGATTTTACTGAACCTGCAGAATCTCTTTTAGGAGCCTTTAGGAGCCTTTAGGAGAACGAAACGGTAGAAAAAGAAAAAACGAAGATGGCCGTGACGAGGTGTCGCTTATGCCCATTCTTCAGTGGCTCATCAAGAACTTGGACGATGTGCATTCCTTCAACAT
>NLAC01002178.1:0-32780 GCA_002374635.1 Metschnikowia sp. 04-218.3
TGGATCTTGGACATGGACATGGTCATTAAAGGCTTGGACATGGATATGGACCTGGCCATTGGAGGCTTGGATATTAAACATGGACATGGACTTGGTCATGAAAGACTTGGACTTGGATATTAAAGGCTTGGACATGGACTTGGGCATAAAAGACTTGGACATGGACATAAAAGACTTTTTCATACTCAAATGAAAGGACTCAGTCTTTTATAACCCCACTAATTATCCAGTATTCTAATAATCCTTTCATAGACAGATGGCAGAGTAAACGATAATCCATCTAAAGAAAAGATTCTAGAACTTTGGTAATCTTGATAATTGTTCATCTTGGAGTGGTTGCTAAAGTGAAGGAGTAATACCACGAAATGACTATTTGCCATTCAAACCAAATCCATTTCTTATTCCCATAAACCCAACGAGGGAACCTCTTTTTCTATTCCGTATATTGACCATGACGTAGTTACTCTTGACCTTGACCTTAACCTTAACCTAGACCTTAACCTTGACCTTGACCTTAACCTTGACCTTGACCTTGAACCCCTGAAACCTCCTTCAATTATGCGCGGTGTTGGCTTAGTGTTTCATTTGGAAACTGCATATTGGTGCGTGCGACTATTATAAATTCATGATACCCTTAAAAACTGAGCGCGATCTTCCTCCTTATATACTCCTACTCTGGAGACTTGCACAAATGCAACCATTTTCTTCCTAATGCAGTCATTTTCTTCCTAATGCAGTCATATTCTTTCAAATGCAGTCATTTTCTTCCAAATTACAACCATTTCCTTCCAAATTACAACCATTTTCTTCCTAATGCAACCATTTTGATCCAAATGCAGTCATTTTGATCCTAATGCAACCATTTCCTTCCTAATACAGTCATTTTAATCCAAATGCAGCCTTTACCAGCCCAAATTACAGCATTTACCAGCCCAAATGCAGCCATTTCCTTCCTAATGCAGTCATTTTCTTCCAAATGCAGTCATTTTCTTCCAAATGCAACCATTTTGATCCAAATTACAGCCATTTCCTTCCAAATTACAACCATTTCCTTCCAAATTACCGCCATTTTCATCCAAATTCCAGCATTTTAACACAAATTCCAACCCCCTGATTAACCCCTCATTTGAGTTTATTATAAAGAGCTCTTATTGGACAATTCCAAACTCCTTAATCAAAATCATCCTTTGATCTTTTAATCATTTACCCCGAAATGATTTATCCTAATCCATTTGTTTGATTTGAATGCTTCTTTAATATCACGTGACAAACTCAATATATCAAATATCAATGGCTGCAAATAATCTAGGGTTTATTTACTTTACTAGACTATAAAAGGTGTTTTGGTTTCTACAGTGATATTGTAGATTAAGGATATAAGAGTCCTTGTTGAATAGAAGGTATTATTGATACATTTGTTAACTCCGATGAAGGAGTCCTCTGTATATTTCTGTGTAGTGCACGACCTCTTTTTATATGCACCACCAACAATACTATGGGGTATATGGAGTACAATGCCCATAGTATTTACTAAACCAATATTGTTCTATTACAAATACTACTAGATCCTTTGTGAAGGGAATCATCATTCTGAATACTATATATCTTCATCTTTCCGTTTGCCTGCATATAACGTATTTCTCTCCTAACTCCACCAAAACACTTCCAAATTTTCTGAAAATTTCAAAATCGCTTTAAATCAAGACATGTAATCCGCTAAGCACTTTTTGCCGTGTTCAAAATGTATAATTAAGATGTAATTAGCCATTTTACTAGCTCAAAAGAGGTCATTGTACTTGATACATGATTTACACCTAATCCATAGGTTTATCTGTCTATTTTCATGTCAATAATCACCTTCAAAATGTAACCAAATCTTAATTGGAATGAGAAATCCATTGTTTCGGAAATCACCGATATAATATGAATGTGCCTTATATGCAGGCCGCCATCATTATTGCAATTAAAATAAAAAGTATCCAAACAAAGGGTCATTTATAAATACATTTCAAACGTACTCCTTTGAAATATCAGCCGTGCACTTCCCAATTCTGAAATCTCCCTGTTTCATGTGTTTCATGTGTTTCATGTGTGTTTCATGTGTGTTTCATGTGTGTTTCAGATATTCAAACATGAGTATTTCGTATTTAGTGTTAATCCGGTTTCTTTATCATGATGTTTATTAGGAATCGTTAGAAATGGTTGCATATTACGTGGTCAATCGTAGCTTATAGTGGCGGACTGCATATAGTGAGAATAATCTTTAAGTAAATCTCAGAATCCACCGTACATTTCAGAATGCACAGTAAATATCAGAACCCATAGTAAATCTCAGAACGTAAATCCCAGAACGTCAGTATATTTCAGTCTATGCAGATGAATCAATCTACGTGGCATTCTGCCGGGTCAAATACAACCATACGCCATGCATGAAGGTCACGTGACTAACAATATGCACAGTTTATCCGAAAATTTGACCCACAGGAAATATCTGGGGCATATGGTGAAATCCGAGGCTAAAACTGCACACAGACACGCTAACGTGATTTATAGGAAACAAGTGTTCTTTTGATTCAGGCCACTATATCTTCTGGCCTGCACGGCCTGCACATAGCGCGCCGTTCCTCTCCAGTTTCTCCGGATTGTTCCGGCCGGAATGCGACCCGAACCCGCGCCTGTCACACCACCGCGAAAACTGACACCACGCGCGCTCAACTTCCGGTGGTGTGATGTATCATTTCTGCACACGCCGCATGCCCGCCAACCACCGATCGCACCCTCGGATCCCCGGCCACTGCATGGCATCACCTCGGTAACCCCCCTCGTGCATTGTAAGTAGCTAAAAACTTGAGTCATTTCTTCCCTTTTGGGAAGACACACCCGCATCGCGATGTTCGCCGCGCAGCGTTTTGAGCCCTGCGCCCTATTATCATCCGAGCCGATGCACGTTAATGCGACATTTTTTTCGCTCGCCGTTAAAGCTCTGGCAGTTAAATGTAAGTATCGGAAAAACATAAACCAAATGAACGGCTCCAGATGCAGGTATCATCCCAAAGGGGAAATTATACCCACTCGGCCCCGAGGCAGAGCAATGCAATGGTGCAGGATGCAGAAAACTCTAAGGGGTGAATTGTCATGTTTTATGCGGCAAACAGACTTCCGACGGAAAAACCTTCAAAACAAATCCCGCATGCGTCAATCCTGCATACAATGCGTCTCGGACACCCCACTACTCCAGTCATTAGTGCGGCTCCTGCAGATACGCGCATGGAGGCGCTGCCATAATGTAACGGTTCCATCAAAAGGTTATGCTGATCCCGAGGCGGAGGCGGGGGCGGGGAAAGGTGTGAAGGTGTAAAGGACGTGATTGGCCAGTTTCGGAGCGGGGAAAAGCGGGGCACAAAACCCGTGCACGGGGCAAGAAAAGGGGGAGAATCGAACCCCGAGCGGCAAGGCGGAAAAATGTCGGGGAGACACGGAGAAACCTGGAGGAAAAATTGGAGTGATCCGGCATAGAGGCGGAGCGCGCAGCGCGCGTGCAGAAAATCTGACCAAGGCAGATTTTCCGAACGCATCAAGCCGAAAAAAAATGACCCGCACTTTTATGCTCTTATCCATGCAGCAGGCCAAACTCAGAGGTATATAAAACCCCCTCGCCCTCGTCCTCAATGTCCTCCTTTTTTTTTTCTCTCTTCTCTTCATTCTATTCCACTTCCCTTTTTCTTCGTCATGTCTTCCGAAGACCTTCATAACAAATCAGGGGCTGAAACCCCCTTGGATAATAGCTCCATCTTAGCCAAAGAAAAGAGTAATCAAACTCTGAGCCCCGAAACCCCTGCCTTGGCGGAAAAGTCTTTTAAAGATTATATCTCCATTTCCATCTTTTGTTTCTTTGTTGCTTTTGGTGGCTTTGTCTTTGGTTTCGATACAGGAACCATTTCCGGATTCGTCAATATGCCTGATTTTAAACGCCGGTTTGGACAACTTGGAGCAGATGGAATCTATTACCTCTCGAATGTCAGAGTTGGTTTGCTTGTTTCCATTTTCAATGTTGGATGTGCCGTGGGAGGCATTTTCCTCTGTAAGATTGCTGATGTCTATGGTAGAAGAATCGGGCTTATGTTCTCCATGATCATCTATGTGGTTGGAATCATTATCCAGATTGCTTCTCAGAATGCTTGGTATCAATATTTCATCGGACGTCTTATTTCCGGTTTGGCTGTTGGTACCGTTTCGGTGATTTCGCCTCTTTTCATCTCCGAGGTATCCCCTAAGCAACTTCGAGGTACTTTGGTTTGTTGTTTCCAGTTGTGTATCACGTTTGGTATCTTCTTGGGTTATTGCACAACTTATGGAACCAAGAAGTACTCGGATTCTAGACAATGGAGAATTCCTTTGGGCTTGTGTTTCCTCTGGGCTATTCTTTTGGTGGCTGGTATGTTGAATATGCCTGAATCTCCAAGATACTTGATTGAAAAGTCTCGTATTGATGAAGCAAAGAAGTCCATTGCTGTTTCCAATAAGGTTAATGTTGAAGATCCTGCAGTGTACCATGAGATTCAGCTCATTCAAGCTGGTATTGACAGAGAAGCCTTGGCTGGTAATGCCACGTGGAAAGAATTGGTCACTGGTAAGCCAAAGATTTTCAGAAGAGTCATTATGGGTATTATGCTTCAATCCTTGCAACAATTGACTGGTGACAATTATTTCTTTTATTATGGAACCACCATTTTCCAGGCCGTGGGTTTGCAGGATTCTTTCCAGACCTCCATCATTTTGGGTATTGTCAATTTTGCCTCGACCTTTGTTGGTATCTATGCCATTGAGAGATTGGGTAGAAGAGTGTGTCTTCTTACTGGATCTGCTGCCATGTTTGTGTGTTTCATCATCTATTCGGTGATTGGAACTCAACACTTGTACATTTCCGGCTTCTCCAACGATACTTCCAACACTTATAAACCCAGTGGAAACGCCATGATCTTCATCACGTGTCTTTATATCTTCTTCTTTGCTTCAACTTGGGCCGGTGGTGTGTACTGTATCATCTCCGAGTCTTACCCATTGAGAATTAGATCCAAGGCAATGTCGGTGGCCACGGCCGCCAATTGGATGTGGGGTTTCTTGATCTCGTTCTTCACGCCTTTCATCACTTCTGCCATCCACTTCTATTATGGATTTGTGTTTGCCGGCTGTTTGCTCTTCTCGTTCTTCTATGTGTACTTCTTTGTGGTGGAGACCAAGGGTCTTTCTTTGGAGGAGGTCGACATCTTGTACGCTTCCGGCACCGTGCCATGGAAATCCTCCAAATGGGTTCCTCCCAGCTTCGAGGAGATGGCACACTCATATGCTCTCAACGATGCCAAGCCCGAAGGCGACCACGTTTAATCACATATAGATAATTGATAGATAATTGGACCGGTAAAAACTGTAGAGTGCTGACGTTCTTATGACCATGATGGTTGAAATCAGAGGATCTTTCTGACGTTCTTATGACCATGATGGTTGAAGTCAGAGGATCTTTCTGACGTTTTTATGACCATGATGCTTGAAATCAGAGGATCTTTCTGACGTTCTGCCTCCGGGTCAACCACATTCACTCAATATAAATGTATGACGTTCAGTGTCGTTGAAATCAGGACCTGTCAAGTAGAAAACCTTCAGTACCAACTAAAGGATATCATATATCATCTTTACCCAGGGAATTGGTCAGTCCTTTTGTTTGCCCTGAGTAGTCTTCTTGACATTGTCTGTCGCTGGTGTATCATCTCAAGGGATCCAATGTCATACCCCAACCTCCCAACATCATATCTTCGTAAAAAGCTAGGTCTCCAAGATCAACATGTATACCGGAAAGAAGGGGTATGTGAGACTTTGCATCGTCTGTCTCTGAGACTTGGAACTTTCTCTTAGGGGGAAAGTGTCATTTCGCATGGCCAGTCAACATCACAAAGATCCCAAACTCCTTTTCCTCCTTCTTCGCCTTCACCTTCACCTTTTCCTTCTTCGTCTTCTTCTCCATCTCTTTCTTCTTCTTCTTCTCTTCCTTCACTTTCACCTTTTCCTTTTCCTTCTTCGTCTTCTTCGTCTTCTTCACCATCACCTTTTCCTTCTTCACCATCACCTTCTTCTCCTTCTCCTTCACCATCACCTTCTTCGTCTCCTTCACCTTTTCCTTCACCCTTTCCTTCTTCACCTTCCTCTTCTTCTCCTTCTCCTTCTTCTCCTTCTCCTTCTTCACCTTCTTCTTCACCTTCTTCTTCTTCTTCTTCTCCTTCTTCTTCACCATCACCTTTTCTTGAGAATACTAGGGATCCAAGGGCCCTTGAACAACCAATGAATATCAAACTTCTATGCCTCCTTCAACAAGTGGCAATGATCTTTTGTCGATTGCTCCAACAAAGAAATCCCCCTCTATTGGAACCATACCCTAAGAGCAACCTCATTTACTCTAGCTCGTGTAAGCAATCTTCATTCTCTTGATAGTCCGGTAATATCAGTGGATCAAGCATACCGTGAGTAAATCCTGGGGGAAACGTAGATGTCATTGTCATAGCAAACTAGCGCTTATCCATAGTGTAGAAATAGAATGAGGTAGAAAGAGGAGGTAGAAAAGGAGGTAAAAAAGGAGGTAAAAAAGGAGGTAAAAAAGGAGGTAGAAAAAGGAGGTAGAAAAGGAGGTAAAAAAAGTAGTGAGGGTTGGGGGAGGAACAGTGGCTTTTATATACAAATTATAAGCCCGCCCTGTTTATTTGCAGCCACGCAGTATGCAGGAGCCAAGAACTGCGAAATATATAAGACACCGTATCCCCCCCTATTCTCAGCTCCTCTTTTCACAGCCCCTATTTTCACAGCCCCTATTGTCCCAATAATCCAGAGAAAACCCACCACTTCAATTTGATTGGAGGTTCATACTGTTTACACGTGTTTCTCCTGCATTAAGCACTGGCCAATCAATTGATTGGAAACTAGACAGACTAGACAGACTAGGATGATTGGACAGACAGTCATGGATGATTGGACAGACTAGGATGATTGGACAGACAGTCATGGAAACTAGACAGACTAGGATGATTGGACAGACAGTCATGGATGATTGGACAGACTAGGATGATTGGACAGACAGTCATGGATGATTGGACAGACAGTCATGGAAACTCTGGATAGCTGGAAAAACTAGTGGAATCCTAAAACATGGTGAAGAAGCAGTTTTGAAACAAGTCGGGGGTATTTCGGAGAGTCGGAAGATTCAGCGGCAGTCATTAGAAGTACTTACCCGAAGAACCAGACGATTCAGAAGACTTTGGAGGTTCAGACGAGTTAACCAGATATAGAAGAGAGAATCCCGAGATGGAGTCGAGAGGGCAAGAGCGAAATCAGAGCAGAAAGAAATCAGAAAGAGAGTCGTTCGTCAAATGGAATAGTCTTAGACTTTTTGGTGGCCAGTGTCAAATAAAGACTTGCTATAATCCAAAAGACACTTTGTCACTCGTGAAGCATCCAGTGTTGAATGATGGTGCCACCCATCCAATGTTAGACTAATTCTTGTGTAAGAATTATGTCCTGAACCTTGCTTTAAGGAGCATTTTGATTTCCAATGGATATTCACTTGGGGCTCCAAATACTTGGCCAATTGGATTGAGTGACTCAATAACTGGAGCCACGAAACCTCCAGTGCTCATATCATGTCTGGTGCACTCCCATCTGGTGCTATTATTTATCCACAGAGAGACGACACCGAAAAACAAACCCATTCTTCATTTTCAGTTCATTCTATCATATTCAGCATGGTCATCATGACCTAATACTATAATGATAACAACCAGATTATGATATGATAACAGGACCGACTATTACCAGACTGGAATATCGTGACTATTCAACATTCGAAGAATACACTATATCAACCACCATTATACTGAAAGTTCCTGTGTACTGAGCTCGGGACCACTTCAAATGAAATAATATCAATCAGTCAGTCAGTCACAATCAGTCAAAGTCATGACATTAACTCAGTCCTTCAAAACAAATAGGTAAGTGAGAGACTTATGGCAGACAACTAACTCTTGGGCAAACCAGTGGCCGGTCCAATGGACGACTATGCAGGAACGACCATGCAGGAACGACGACATAGTTAATATCATTGGTCACTCTTATTGAGTACTTGATGATAATAGCAAGTCCATTCTTCATCGTTGTTATCCACGTGATTCAGGTCATGCCATTGTATGTTCGGATGATTGTCTTTGTTGGTGAAGCGCGCCGTGTTTGCCCGAGCCTGCATATGCCAGACGCATGTGTCGCTGTTTCCGCACACCCGGTACCCCTCTTTCCCAGAGGCCTTAACTCCAAGCGAAGAAACAAAGGAAGGAAAGAAAGGGAAATAATAACACCCAAAACATTAAAGTGAAGTATTGGATAGACCCATAATTGCAATGTCCAATTAATCCTGCATTCTAGCAGCTGGGGTAGGGTTTGCAATTTAAGGACGGCGTTAGTGTTTCCTCTTTGGGCCGTGAGTCGAGCGCACCTTGAGTCATGAGCCCATTTTTTCACCTCCGATCGGTTTTCTCCACAATAAATAAAGAGCGCTGCCCACTTTTTTCCAACACGCTCTCTAACTTTGTCTAGCACTTTTAGCCTGTTAGTCTCCCTGCACATTGACCATGCTTAGACGTACCTCCAGACCCTTTTCCGTAGCTGCCAGATTGGCCAAGTGGAACGAAGTGCCTTTGGCTCCTCCTGACAAGATCCTCGGCATTAGCGAGGCCTTCCAAAAGGACTCCAACTCCAAGAAAATCAACTTGGGTGTGGGTGCTTACCGTGATAACTCGGGCAAGCCAATTGTGTTCCCTTCTGTCAAGAAGGCCGAGACCGTCTTGTTGGAGAAGGAGACCGACAAGGAGTACACCGGCATCATCGGGTCCAAGAACTACCAGAATGCCGTTAAGAACTTCATCTTCAACAATTCCGATAAGGATGCCAACGGTGCCAAGTTGATTGCTGAAAACAGAATTGTCACTGCCCAAACCATCTCTGGAACTGGATCTTTGCGCGTGATTGCTGACTTCTTGAAGCGTTTCTATTCCGCCGGCAACATCATCGTGCCAAAACCAACCTGGGCCAATCACGTGGCAGTGTTCACCGATGCTGGCATCAAGGCTGATTTCTATGCCTATTATGACAAGGAGAACAACGCCTTGGACTTTGAAAACTTGAAGAAGTCCATTTCCTCCGCCGCTGATGAGTCCATTGTGCTTCTCCACGCATGTTGCCACAACCCAACCGGTATGGACTTGACCGCCAAGCAATGGGATGAGGTTTTGTCCATCATTGAGCAAAAGAAGCTCTTCCCATTGGTCGACATGGCCTACCAAGGTTTCGCTTCCGGTGACCCATTTAAGGACATTGGCTTGATCCGCAGATTGAACGAGTTGGTGGTCAACGGTAACATCCCAACCTTTGCCTTGTGCCAATCTTTTGCCAAGAACATGGGCTTGTACGGAGAGAGAACCGGCTCCATTTCCATTGTGACGGAGTCTGCCAAGCAATCGCAGGCCATTGAGTCGCAATTGAAGAAGCTCATCAGACCAATGTACTCCAACCCACCTATTCACGGCTCCAGAATCGTCGAGACCATTTTCTCCGACCAAAACTTGTTGAACGAGTGGCTCCAGGACTTGGATTCCGTGGTGGGTCGTTTGAACGTTGTCAGAGACAAGTTGTACCAAAAGTTGGACAAGTCCAACTACAACTGGGACCATTTGTTGAAGCAGCGTGGTATGTTCATCTACACCGGCTTGTCTGCTAAGCAGGTGATTGAGTTGAGGGAGAAGTACTCCGTGTATGCCACGGAGGATGGCCGTTTCTCCATTTCTGGTGTCAATGAGCAAAACGTCGACTACTTGGCTGACGCCATCAACCAGGTCATCAAGAAGTAGATTCGAGAAATATAAAGTCCAGGATTCGAAACGACTGTAGACACAGTAGATGGTCCTAGACAGTAGGCAAACTGTAGGCAAACTGTAGACAAGCAGTAGGCAAACTGTAGGCAAACTGTAGGCAAACTGTAGGCAAATAGTAGGCAAACTGTAGGCAAACAGTAGGCAAACTGTAGGCAAACTGTAGGCAAACAGTAGACAAACAGTAGACAAATAGTAGGCAAGCAGTAGGCAAACTGTAGGCAAACAGTAGACAAATAGTAGGCAAGCAGTAGGCAAACTGTAGGCAAACAGTAGACAAGTAGTAGGCAAGCAGTAGGCAAACTGTAGGCAAACAGTAGACAAGTAGTAGGCAAGCAGTAGGCAAACTGTAGGCAAACAGTAGACAAATAGTAGGCAAGCAGTAGGCAAACTGTAGGCAAACAGTAGACAAATAGTAGGCAAGCAGTAGGCAAACTGTAGGTAAACTGTAGGCAAACAGTAGGCAAACTGTAGGCAAACTGTAGGCAAGCTTTAGGCAAACTGTAGACAAACTGTAGGCAAACTGTAGGCAAACTGTAGACAAACTGTAGGCAAACTGTAGGCAAACTGTAGGCAAACTGTAGGCAAATAGTAGGCAAACTGTAGACAAGCAGTAGGCAAGCAGTAGGCAAACTGTAGGCAAACTGTAGGCAAACTGTAGACGGTAGACAGACAGACCGGAAGTCAACAGTTGTATTGGACAGTTGAATTGGACAGAACTTGACTCAATGGAACAAAATGTTTATCTAAGGAATTCCAAATCCATGGCTTAGTAACGTGTATAAAAAATGTACAGTGGAACCAATTCATGCGGAATTGAGGGGTTTTTATATTGCAGGGGGCGTTTTGTGTTTGTGCACCTACTTTTGCAGCCAACCCCCGTGCGGAATATAAATAGGCCTGATTCCCGCACCAACCATAAATCACTCCCACTAAAAGACGACCAAGAATTCAATGAGTTTTGTATTGAAGATCCACTTCTTTCCTTTATGTTTTTCTACAGTCGACAAATTGAACGAATCTACAGAACTGGATTTAGAGAGGTTATGGCCTAGCTAAAAAAAAAAAAAAAAAAAAAAAAAAAAATGACTGTTTGTGTGGGCTGGTCCCATGATATCTGACCTTTGAACTCCATACCGCTTAATCTACTGAACGACGAGACGTTTCAAATGATTAGTATCAAGTTTATGAGTGTTTCAGATTGTTGTGCTTCTAATTATGATGGAATTGGAAATGTTGGCTACGATATTAATGATTTTGATTTTGATTCATTTTGTTGATTTTGATTGATTTTGTTGATTTTGATGATTTTGATTGATTTTGTTGATTTTTACCAATTGTCAGGGTTTAATCTTTTCCACTTTGGTGATCCATCTTCGTGATTGGTTGATGTGAATGCAGTTCGAGTGCATCAGGGTTGTTTCACGCGTTGATACTACATGAAAACAAAATTGTACTCAATACAACACTCCGGAGAAATACGTCTCATTTGAATCTTCCCTTCGGAAGTATGAAGGAGTTGAGGTCACCAAATAATGGAGACTGAACCCCGCCCAACTTGAAGATGCTTGCATTAACTCTGCTTACATGTCAGGTGAGGGGTCAGGTGTGACAAATTTGGCGAGATTTTCGGGTGCCTGCAGGAAACATGATATCCCATACATGGTACCCCCACGTCGAGGGTGCGCCCTATAAATCTGGGAATCTGCTGCCGTCCGAAAAGACAACCACTCATGTCTCAAACCATTTTCACCACTGCTTTCCAGGACCAGAAACCCGGCACCTCGGGGCTCAGAAAAAAGGTTGTAGTTTTCAAAAAGGAGAACTACACCGAGAACTTTATCCAATCCATTCTCGAGGCCATCCCCGAAGGAGCCCAGGATGCTTCATTGGTGATTGGAGGCGATGGCCGTTACTACAATGACCACGTGATCCAACTCATCATCCAGATTGCCGCTGCTAATGGCGTCAAAAAAGTCATTGTGGGCCAGAATGGTCTTCTCTCCACGCCGGCCACTTCCCACGTCATTAGAATCAGAAACGCCACTGGAGGTATCATCTTGACAGCATCCCACAACCCAGGAGGACCTGAAAACGATTTGGGAATCAAGTACAACTTGGCCAACGGAGGCCCTGCTCCAGAATCCGTCACCAACAAGATGTACGAGATCTCAAAGAGTATCACCAGCTACAAGATCCACAAGCTTGAAACCGTGGACATTTCCAAGATTGGTACTACATCTACAGGCCCCATTGAAGTGGAGGTCATTGACCCCACTGCAGATTACGTAACGCTCATGAAGGAGATCTTCGACTTCCCTCTCATCAAGTCGTTCATTGCCAAGGACTCCAACTTCCTGGTTCTTTTCGATGCATTGAATGGTATCACGGGACCATACGGCCATAAGATTTTCCTCGAGGAATTGGGATTGCCCGAAAACTCGATCCAGAACTGCGTGCCCAAACCTGACTTTGGTGGCTTGCACCCCGATCCAAACTTGACCTATGCCAAAACTTTGGTGGACAAAGTGGACCAGAACAACATTGCTTTTGGTGCTGCATCCGATGGAGATGGTGACAGAAATATGATCTATGGAGCTGGAGCATTTGTGTCGCCCGGAGACTCGGTGGCCATCATTGCCGAATACGCGGACTCAATCCCATACTTTAAGAAACAAGGAGTCTACGGCTTGGCCCGCTCCATGCCTACTTCTGGAGCCTTGGACTTGGTGGCCAAAAGCAAAGGCTTGAACGTGTACGAGGTTCCTACTGGGTGGAAGTTTTTCTGCTCGTTGTTCGACGCCAAAAAGCTTTCCATTTGTGGAGAAGAGTCGTTCGGAACGGGATCTAACCATATCAGGGAAAAGGACGGATTGTGGGCCATCTGTGCATGGTTGAACGTGTTGGCTGACTTTAGCCAGAAGTTCCCCGAAGAAAAGGCCTCCATCAAAAATGTCCAGGAGAAGTTCTGGCAAAAGTACGGCAGAACCTTTTTCACCAGATACGACTACGAGGAAGTGTCCAGCGAAGGAGCAGGCGAATTGATCAACTTGTTCTCATCCATCGTCAACTCCAAGCCTACAGGAACCGAGTTGGCTCCAGGCTACACCATTCAAGAGGCAGACAACTTTTCCTACACTGACTTGGACGGATCGGTTTCCAAGAACCAAGGCCTTTTTATTAAGTTCACCAATGGACTCAGATTCATCGTGCGGCTTTCGGGAACTGGCTCTTCTGGAGCCACCGTCAGATTGTACTTGGAGAAGCATTCTTCAGACGAGGCCACCTACTCATTGTCTGTGGACAAGTACTTGGAACAAGACATTAAGTTTGTCTTGGAGTTGTTGAAGTTCAAGCAATTTTTGAACAAGGAAGAGCCTGACGTGCGTACCTAAGCATTCTTTGCCCAGGCTGTCTATGAGTCAGTCTCTGCCCAGGCTGTCTATGAGTCAGTCTTTGCCCAGGCTGTCTATGAGTCAGTCTCTCCTTAGGCTGTCCATTTGTCAGTCTCTCCTTAGGCTGTCCATTTGTCAGTCTATGAGTCAGTCAGTCAGTCAGTCAGTTTATTAGTCATGGCTACAGTCTTGTATACACGTCTAACTACAACTGAACAAAGTCAGACTAGACCAGCTCCTTACTTAGAGATGAATCAATGATAAACGTCAATGATCAAAATTGACGTCAATCATTCATCACCCATACAATGAGTATCATCATTTTGTTTAAAGATTGTCTGTTTACATCAAGATGTGTCCTGTGTCCATTAAACCAGTCAAGCCATTCAATACTTCGTTGCTTGACGTAATCATTATACCAGTAAAAACCGTCTTCTTTATCGTTAATAGCATGTGTAAGCTTTGTCAATTCGGCTTGGGCCGCTTGGCCGATTCCTCTCCATGGTCTCCCTCTCTCTTGCCTGCACATGACTTCTCCGAGAGCAAGTCATCAAGTTTCTTCCTCATGGAGTTCTCTCTTAACCGGGCTGCTTGCTCCATAGCCTCCAATTCCATGATCCGTGTTCTGTATAGATCGTTGACCAACTCCAACTCCGAAATCCGGGTTTTTAGTGCCGAGACCTCGTACGACAGTCCGAATGCAGGACTACTGTCATGTCCATTGTTCTTGTTGTTGTTGTTGTCTTGTTCGTCGTTATCGTTTCCAGAATGCCGAAGATTTGGTGCCTGAGTACTCCGGCCCTGCATATACAGACTTCCATGATTCAGAGCCTGATTAACATTCAGGTTTTGACTCTGATTCTGGCTCTGTCCATGACTCTGTCCATGACTCAGATTCTGGTTCAGATTCTGGTTCAGATTCTGGTGCTGTCCACTTAGACTTTGCTTTTGGCCACTTTGGTTATGACCACCGACGACATTATCGTAGGTGTGCATATAACTCTCCGTCTTCACCAGTTCCGTTGCTCCTAGTGCCGGGCTTGAATGCCCCGATCCAACCGATAGCTGAGGCAACTGTGTAGTAAGCAGGACTCCGGACTTATTGAGTGGAGGCAACGATGGCTTGGGGTGGTCGCTAGCCTCAAGTTTGGGTAAGTCCACCTTATGACCGTCACGTGCACCCCCGGGTCCCGGCGTCGTATTGGCACTGCTGCCTCCATTGGGACTGCTATTATGTGTACCATCCTGGAGGTGGAATTGAGGCCCAAATGATGGCGATACATACAAGTTGGGTTCCTTCTTGGTGTCTCCCAACGCAGGCAACGTTGGTGCCGATTTCAATGCCGAGGAAGGCGTACTGAGCGAAGTTTCGGATCTATTGGACGAATTCATCAACGAGTACGACCCTGGAGTAGTTGCAGAGCCCTTAAACGTCGCCGAAGGCCCCAATTCATTCGACATGTTCTCCAAGGCTCCTGCAGCCTGTACGGCCGTCAACGGGTTCTGAGGAGAAAGCTTGGACGAAGCCGAGTTGGAAAAGCGGGCATTCAGAACCGAAGGTGTAGTCGAAAGTAATAACGGTGAGGTGATTCGCTGTAAACCAGGAGCAAACTGGGTGGGAGTTGACGAAGGGTAGTGCAACAGTTGGACCTGGGGAGGCAAGTTGGAGTATTGGCCCTGCATCTGATTATATACTGCCCCAGGGTAATGGGCCCTGCTTGGGTGCAGGAGCGGCGAGTGCACTGCCGTGGACACATTGGGCGTAGTATTGGTAGTGCTGGAGTAGCCACCCATGGAAAGAAGCAAATCCGAAGGCGAATCATGGGGCAGCAGTTTCTTGGCCGTATTTGGTTTTGGCAGTGTCTTGGGCGCCAAGTGATGAGCCACGGCTTCATGCAGGTTCTTGGGTTCCTTCAGCTTCAACTCCGGCGTATTGGGCCCCAGAAACTTGGTGAAGTTTGGGTGTTTGATTCGGTTGCGCAGCTTGATAGTATCTGTTTTGAGGCTGATAGGCCTGGGCCGACCATGTAGCTTGAGGAAGAGGCCACAGGCATTGCATAGGACCTGGCCAGTTTCATCTCTGCGCCAAAGAGGAGTGGTTTGGGTTTTGCAGTTGCGGCAAACGGGGGAGGCAATATTGGTTTTGGCTGTGGTGGTGCCGTTGTTGATCTGCAGCGTGGACTTGGCATTGGGGTGCACCGGATTGGGGTTGGGCACCAGGGGTAATCTTTGGATCTCACTCATTTAGAACTATAGGCGAACTATTGGCTGTAAGAATCTGTGGTTGTAAGAATCTGTGGCTGTAAGAGTCTGTGGCTGTAAGAACCTGTGGCTGTAAGAGTCTGTGGTTGTAAGAATCTGTGGCTGTAAGAATCTGTGGTTGTAAAAATCTGTGGCTGTAAATGCGATCTGAAACAAGGGCGCTTGGGATATAAAAGGTAGCAAATCCGCTTGATTTTGAGACACCAAAATTTATCTCTAGATGTTTTTTAATAACCCTTTGATTGCCACCGATTTATTTCACGCTTCACGAATCTGATTATTTGACTGATTGTTTGACTGATTGTTTGACTGATTGTTTGACTGATTATTTGAATAATAATCCCGTCCCAATAGTTACTGTTTGTTCACTATAGACACCCTTTGAATCTTCTGAATTGGGAGTTTTTCTGATTCAAAGTCCGTGAATTGGTTTTGTGTTTGTTGATTTACCTGAATGTGTCGTCTGGCTTTTTGTCTGCTTTTTTGTCTGTCTGTTGACTGTTGATTGTCTGTTTGACGGTTGCGAGATTGGGGTTGCCTATGGAATCCCAGCGTGACAAACAAGAAGGAAAGAAACGATAAGACTGCACTCTGGAAGAAGCAATGGGGCTAGTCAACTGCAGTATACTTAGCAAAGTGTCCGGACCGGGTGAAGAATATCAGGGGAAGGCGAGAGGAAAATATTTTTTTGATAGTGAGATAACAAAATTTTCGTCCCTGAATGTGTGAGGATGTGTGGATGTTTGAGGTTCTGCCGTGGGAGGTGCGGGTGTGCTGCATGCGCGCGCGTTTGATAGCGATCCGCGATAAGTGCCTTTGCTATGTGAAACTTTGCCGTTCCGTTGCGTCACGTGCTACCTTCAGATTCCAGCATGTCGTGCATAACTTAGCCGAACCATTGTTGTTTTTCTTATTGTTTTTTTTTTTTGCAAACCATGTCCCGGGTGCACGGGTTTCTGGGTGGGTCATATTAAACAAGACTCTGATGATATGGTCTTATGATACTGATAATATTGGTGGTCTAAGAATTCATATTTATGGTGATTTACTGTTTTACTTTGATTTGATGGTTGCAACTATTTAATCATCTTGATAAGCTTTTGCAATTGGGCAATATCCTGCACCTGCGTGCCATTTTCAAGTTGCAACGGTTTAGCACCAATATTAAAGGGAACTTTGGCATCTGCTCCAAAAAGATACACTTTGGTGGATTTGGCCAATACCTCTTCCATATCCTGGAACCCAAATCCACCCTGGGTGGACACTATGAGGTACTCGGATGTAAAGATTTGGCCTGTTTCCTGCACAATGGGGGCACCAGGGCTGGTGTCATTGCCAAGTCCTGAAAACTCAGGATCTTCCGCTAGAATTTCCTCAAGAAGCATCTTCATATACTTGGATTTGCAACAAATCAGAATTTTTGGTCGGGACACGCCCTGCTGTCTTAGGTACTGGTACATGTACATGCAGTACTGAGCCTCTTCAAGATTGGCCTGGTCCGAATGCTTATTGGTCCGAATGTACTGGAGAGTTCCTGCCTTGGCCATGTTTTCTGCTTCTCTGGATTCCCCATCTGGACGTTTTATAGCCATTTCGGGTATACATGCAGGAACAGCCGAGTTTATGACCACGAGTTTCTTGTACCCGCCAAGAAAAGGCACGATGGATGGATTGAACACAACAACAGTATCAAAATCATGGTCCAAGATGTCCAAGTTGGATTCAGAAACCACAATTTTATTTGTTGTTTTGAGAAGGTAGCGTCTCATCTGCAGGACGTCATCTTGAGCCATATCCAACACCACAAGGTCTTGCAATGCAGCAAAGGTTTTCCGGATATTGGTGAAATCGTTAATGATCATTTCGGGCATTTCTTTTTCGGATATACCCGGAAATTGCCTAAATGGGTAATCTTTATATGTGCTTTCCGACAAGTGCCGAAGGAAAGATTGCCATTTTGGCTCAATATGGCTCTCATACAACATAAGGCCATTTTGAACCGAGGTCCCAAAGGAGTACTCTCCCAAACCCAAAGCTTCACTCATTTCCTGCACCTTGTGAAGAAGAGAGTCTTTTTTCTGGACCAAAAGAGCCAAATCTTCATCTAGAGAATCAAGCCTATAACAATTCTCTCGATGGGGAAACAAATCCACAGCTGCTTGAGTGGGTAAAACAACAAGACAAGTGGTTTGGAGATTGTCTAGGATTTGATTAATGGTGGGGATTTCAAGGCCGGGTGCTTGTATGCAGGCCATGGGATGATTAAGAATCAGAGCGATACCAAATTCATCACAAGTGCTTTTTGGGTCTAACTTTCGTTTCTTTTGATTTGGTTGGGTGGTCTCCGAGTCTGGGTCCGAGTCTATTGGTTTTGCAATGGATTTTGGCTCCGATGGTCCCGGACTCAATGGAAATGGCCGGATTGGGTTGGTTGGGTATACAGTCTTGGGCAACACCACCACAGCATTGAAACGGTCCTCATACCCAGGAGCATTCCATTGTACGCTAAGGGTATCGGAATTGCAGTGGGAGATCCGCATCACGTGAGCAGCATTCACACCATACTGGATCATTCTTTGAGTGGCTTCGAACTTGTTTGGTTTCAAGAGCTCAATGAGAAGGCAGAATTGGTCTTTTTCGAACGCAAGGTTCTTTTTCATCCGGATTTTGCCAATGCTTCCTTCCACATTTATGTTGGAGACCATGGAGAAGTACTTACTGGAGCCGGAAATACCATTTTCAAGGGCCGGATCATCGATTTTGAGCCGGGAAAAAACTCCAACACACCTTTCGTTGTACTGTTGGAGCACGTGATGTGCATATTGTTGTCTAAGGTGATGTTTCCATCTTTCACCTTCAAACGAGCCTGAGTATGGAGCAATTCCAGGGCAAAAGATGGACTTTTTGCATGGCTCATAAAGGTCGAAGATATCCTCTTCATTGAATTGTGTGGGATCTGTCAATCGTTCGGAGGAAAGTCCATTTCCGGTAACTGAATATGCAAGAGCATCAGCAAGAAGCAGATCGGGAAAGTGATGGCCTGCCAAAAGCTTTGTTGCCAATGCCTGGAGCTCAAATCCTTCAAGCAGACTAAGTTCTTGCAGAAGAGTGGGTGCTGTGATGTCATAGTGCAGAGGCTGATTGACCAGGGGGATCTTTTGCAGAAGCTTCAAGGCATCAAGTTCACTAATAAAGTGGAGGTAATTGATTTTTGGGCTTTCAGCCAAAAGAAGCAGGGCCAAACGGTTGGTTTTGAAGTCAAAGGCCTCGCCAAGAAAGTACACCCACACATCCTGGAATTGGGAGCCTAGGTCGTTTTCTAGACGAACACAGACCAATAAGAGGCCCAAGAAATTGTGGATGATGGAGAGTATCTCGGGAGAAAAAACATGCAGAATTATTAAGTTTTGCTGGAGGGATTTGAAGAGAGAGTCTTTCCATTTTGGATAGAGGGAATGGTCAAAGACTGGGGATTCCGAGGGTGAAGATTCCGAGGGTGAAGATTTCGAGGGTGAAGATTTCAAGGGTGACGATTCCGAGGGTGAAGATTTCGAGGGTGAAGATTTCAAGGGTGACGATTCCGAGGGTGAAGATTTCGAGGGTGAAGATTTCGAGGGTGAAGATTCCGAGGGTGAAGATTTCAAGGGTGAAGATTTCGAGGGTGAAGATTTCGAGGGTGAAGATTCCGAGGGTGAAGATTCCGAGGGTGAAGATTTCAAGGGTGAAGATTCCGAGGGTGAAGATTTCGAGGACTGGAGCACCATTGCTCGAAGAAATATAAATACAGCACTCTGAAGTTTATGTTCCTTCTCCCGAAATACCATGGTCGATTGAAGAATACGAACCATGAGTGTATGGAGCTTTTCAGGGTGCAGAAGCATCAAGTCAATGCAAGAGGTTGGATGCAGTGCCGGGCCCGAGAAGACTCCCGAAACCCGTGCCTCCAGATCATAAGCACACGTCAAAAGGATTAACTCAAGGTGTGAATTGGACACATCTGAGTGGAAAAAATGCCAAAGTACCGACTCGAAGTACCCAGAACTTATGATGTTAGCAAGGTCGCACACGTGCGCACACCTTATATACACATCTGAGATGATTGCAGGGGAAAGTTTTTTGATTGGCTTAGAATTGACACTCTGGAGAATCTGCAGAAGAGAACCTTTCATGGAAATGTTTGGGAAGGAGTTGGTGAGTCAAGTGAGTGAGTGAATGATGGAGAGAAGCGATGCGCGTGTATATGCAGGACTCCGAATGAAATGATGGATTCAAAACGAAACTCCAAATGAAATGATGGATTCAAAACGAAAGAATCATAACAAGTCAGAATTTGACTAAGAAATTACCCATTTGGGAAATCCTGCAAAAAACTCAAAGCATCCTTTTTTGTCCCGCATCATCATAGCATGGAGAAAGATTCCTGTATCGGGTTTCTTATTATACATTGGTCTTGCACATTCACCACAGAGGATTGGATGGGAAAGAGTATCTTTTTGGGCTCTTAATTTGGTCAATGTTTGAATTTCAGCAAGACTTTCATCAAGAAATTGACCAATCGAAATTTCTCCTTCAAATTTGGTTACTTTTGGCAAGTGGAGGTCCTGCATGGCAGCGGAAATTAGGATCTGGAGATTCAATCCACCATTGTTTGAGGATAATTTCAAACCCTTTGGATGAAAAGATTTAAAAGGCATGAGATTCTCCAGTTCAAATTTCTTTTGGGATAATGGGAGAATTCCAAGTGCAGGATACTTGTGGAATATCCTCTTCTTTATGTCCATTTCTATGGTGGACTTTAAAGAATTGACGGCATCAATACCATTATAATACGTATCATTGGAAATGGGAAACCCCAAGTTACGCAAATGGATTCGAATCTGATGCATTTTTCCACTGATGGGCTTGCAAAGAATGATGGACTCGTTTGTTTTTGGAAGGTACTGCACACAAGCAAACATTGTCGTACAGTCAATTGGTACCATTAAGTTCTGGGCATAGCCACCAGAAGAGTTGATGCTGAATACAGGAAAAGTATATTGAAATGCTTCTTTTGGAAAGCGGCCTTTGACTCGAGCAAGATAATACTTGTCTACTCCAGATTTGTCACCGATTTGTTTCATGTACTGCAGGCAGTGCAGCTTGGTTTTGGCCATCACCAATACTCCCAGCGTGGCCTTATCAAGACGATGACATGGCCAAACGTGACCTTTAGAAATCCGAAGCATTTCACTTATACTATTATATCGGTATATTCCGCCAGGATGAGTGGGCACTCCTGCAGGTTTATTGACTACTACAATGCCTTCATCCTCAAAGATTACCTGAAGTGGAATTTCGGCAGAATGGGTTGGAAAGGATTCTGGAAAGGATTCTGGAAAGGATTCCATGAGGATTTCTGGTTCATGCATGTGTTGACGATTATGAATGATATCATGGGGTTGGAGAAGATGAACCTTTAAAGCTTCGCGTGAAATTTCCTCTTTGGGAAGTGTCTTACCATTATTGGTGGATACATAGATATCTCCAGCATCAATGGCACGGGCCACGATTTCAGGAAGTTGTCCGAGTTCCTTGCATAGAACCAGTGGGACTGTACGAAGATGCCAACGTTCTTTAAAGGGAGTCACATAGTGGAAATGGTATGGCAAGATTTTACGGATATGACCATTCCAAACGATGCGGGGCTCCATACGTGGAGGAGAAATTGAAATTGAAACTTGAAATTGAAGATTGAAACTTGGAATTGAAACTGAAATTGAAACTGAAATTGAAACTTGATGGAGTTGTGGTTTTGAAGAAAAAGAGCGAGCAAAGTCACGTGGATTGAAACAGACATAGCTGTTGAACGTATAAGACTCGGAGGTCTCATACGTAGTACATACTAAACTGGACTTGATGAGGAAGAAGGTGAACAGTTTAGAATGCAGGATATAGAAGAAACTGACCCGTGACCATTTCTGGATATACGGAATATGGAATTAAGGAATACCGGAGCAGAAACAAGATGCGAGGAAAAGCCTTTCATGCAGAATCATTCAAGAAGAGGTGGTTGAGAAATTGCAAGAGTGTGGTTGGAATGTCGAATGAGGGACATCAAAAAGGCCAGAGAAGGAGATCCAAACGAAAGTGTTCTGTGGATCCAGGTGTGTCATTGGTCTATAAAGCGGTTTCTATTAAGCGGGGTTCTATAAAGCGGGTTCCAGTTTTTGAAGGTATTGCAAAGTCCAATTATACCAGAGACAGAAAGGAGTTATGAATATAACTAACTCTCCAAATGGAAATGACTGGGATTACTGAAGTGCCTTATTAGAGCCTTAGAGAAGAAAGAGATTGTTCCTATATATGCAAATGCAATAACGTGCAACAGACCTTCTCTAGTCATATGTCCAATCTAACGAATGTGACTTTGTCCTGGGTCACGTACAAGTATATCCTTAGATCTATCGTGTATAAAGGATCTCCACTCCTATAGCAGACTACTACTCCTACTCCTACTTCTACTGACTCCTACTTGTACTGACTCCTACTTCTACTGACTACTCCTACTGACTCCTTATCTGACTACTTATCTGACTACTTATCTGACTACTTACCTGACTACTTACCTGACTACTATAGCTGATACTGACTACCAATGATAGTAGTCCAGGGCTACTGATGGGGTCTACATCTACCACCAGTACTATCGGAATACTACTTGTACAGACTCCTACTACTCCTACTACTCCTACTACTCCACAGACTCCTACTACTTGTACTGATCTCTACTGACTCCTACTGACTAGTACTATAGCAGACTACTTGTACTGACTAGTACTATCGGAATACTATAGCTGACTATTTATACAGACTAGTACAGACTCCTACAGACTCCTACAGACTCCTACAGACTCCTATGTTTCTCATAATACTCATACCACCAGTATGTACGACTATACTAATAACAAAAGGTGCAGATGGTGTATAAACGTCTCCTAGATATCTCCATATCTCGTACAGAATCCCCAACCAAACCTTCACCATAAGCTTCAACAATAAACCATTAAAACTTGACATAAAGTTCGTCCATCGGTGACCCATTGGTATTAGTAATCTTCAGTTCCAGTAACCGGACTAGTAACATAATTCATCATTTCGGTGGTTTATGAATTCCCAGGAACTAATGGTATAAACGTCCAAAATGCGGAACACCTATGAAGAGTTCCTACCAATGGATTGTTGTACAATTAGAGTGTAGACGTGATAGTATGTATATTAAAAAAAGACGACTTTTTTATACCACTGCCATACTAACCGGGATTAAAAGTTTGGTGGTAGACGTGGATAGTATGATATGGGTGGAATGCCCTCGGAATGCCCTCAGAATGCCCTCGGAAGTGTGGATTCTTGGTGAGGAGATTCAAGTTAAAACCATCCCCAGACCATGTTAAAGTCTGTTAAAGCATATATATGGAGTCCGGAATTCCAGCATTCCAAAACACGTTTTTATATTTTAATACGATGAAAAAGAACTTCCTTTGCATTGGGCCTTTTTCTACTGACCTTGTCTGGTGCACGGGTGCGCTGCCCTCGGATTACCTTCCAATACATCCAACCAGAAAATGCCCCCATTTCTATTTCCAAAACCAAGTCCAACTTCACCAAGTTCAATATCACTCGTAGTAAAGAACCTTCTTTGATCCACTAGTAACAAATCACTTCAATGGGATTATAACCTATACCACATCCGGCCTTCTTCGTCAAACAAAACACTGTCTTGCACATAGAATAGGAATCTGTCTTTCAAATAGCATAGGAATCTCTGCATACAATATAAGAGTCTGTCTTGCACACAACATAAGAATCTGTCCGTTTCCTCCAGTCCGCTTTACCCATCGTACCTCCAGCCCAAGTGCTGCCACTTGTTCCTGTATCATCTTCAAGAGTACCATAGGTATCTCCATCACGTATAAAGGATCTCCATCATGTATAAAAGTCTCGTAGATATCTCCATATCACGTATTTCTATATATCGTCTTTTCGTATTTTAATGTATAAAGAGTTTTCGTATTTTAATACATATTAGAGTTTTGGTACTATAAATAACATATATGTTCTATCAATTCTAACCTATATAAGTTAATTATTACCTGGTCTCATAAGGCTATTGATTATAATTATGGCATCTAATATACGTTTTATATGACCATACGCCGGCCATATAGGTTCTTATAAGTATATTATATACATCTTTAGAAGTCAGCTAATTCTATATCTTTAAAAGTCAGCTAATTGTACATCTTTAAAAGTCAGCTAATTCTATACCTTTAGAAGTTAGCTTACTTGTACATCTTTAGAAGTTGGTTAATTATACATCTTTAGAAGTCAGCTAATTCTATACACCTTTAAAAGTCAGCTAATTCTATACATGTAGATATCAGTTCTTCGTCGCTACGTGGGGACATTCTTAAACGTTTTACAATTAATATAAATGTATATTATGATTTACACCACTATATTCCACATATCATTCTTATATACCCACACACTTACACGGTATTTCTTTATATATGGTATCATAAGGGCTTATTATATATGGTTTATTTCTATAATACAAGTATATTATACCCTATCTCGTACCGAATGCCATCATCACCAAACATTCACCAGCTTCAACAAGAAACCCTCCATTAAACATTGGAAGATCTTGACCGTTCGGTATCAGTAACCATTGATTCAATAACCCAGGACTAATAACATTCATTAATCTTTTCGGTATAAAGCGGGTTTCCACTTTTTAAAGGTATTGAAAAGGTCCAAACTTATTGTTTCTTCTGGAAACTACATATTGACCCTGGCCAAATGTCGAACTTCAAGCCTATTCTATAATGCGCAACAATACCATCACTAAGATATGAGCCACAATTATTAAGTGAAGCTATAAAACTCCATGAAATGTGGTGATTCCATTCTACCCTACTCTACTCTATACTACTCTATACTACTACTATACTACTCTATACTACTCTACTAGTCTACTCTACTACTCTATACTATAATACTACTCTACTCTACTACTCTACTCTACTACTCTATACTACTCTATACTGACTACTCTACTCTATACTGACTACTCTATACTGACTACTACTCTATGACCATGACCATACTGACTACCCTATGACTACTGCTCTATACTCCCACTGGACTCATTACCCACACACTCGCTCTCACAGTTATGCTCTCTACTCCTACTAATACTACTCTACTACTGACTACTCTATACTCTACTCTACTAGTCTATACTCTATACTACTCTACTCTATTCTACTACTCTATACTCTATACTCTATTCTACTACTCTATGGCTATGACGATGACTACTCTATACTATTGCTAGTAGTATTTCTACTGACTACTCTACTCCTTTCACTACTGACTACTCTATACTACTCTATACTACTCTACTCTACTCTATACTCTATACTACTCTATACTATACTACTTACTACTCTACTACTCTATACTACTTACTACTTACTAGTCTACTCTATACTACTGACTACTCTACTACTCTATACTACTCTACTCACAATGTAGGGATTGGCTTTTCGGTGACATTTGCCAAGATCTCGTCCTCCACTTTGCAAGGTAATTCAATGTAGTTGATCATACCCCATGGACCAACTCAAGGTCTCAAGACCATCCGAGTCAAAAATGGCCGAGAAAAGTGCTGGCCAATATACTGCTGCATGATATCTAGACGTCTGTTCCAATCCACCACCACTTCCACTTCGGTACCTTCTTCAACTGGCTCTTCCGTGACTTGTACAGTAGTGAGTTTGTCTCTGACAAAAAAAAAAAAAAAAAAAAAACCACCGGCATCTTGTGGGAGAGCTTCTTTGGGGCCTCTTGTTCGCGTGCTTTTTTTACCCTTGTTCGGGTGCCTTTTTTACCCTTGTTCTGCTTGGCTTTGGAGCTTGACAAGACATTGGAGATGTCTTCAAAAATGAGACCTTTTGGCCTGCCAAGGTGCCTACAATGGTGGAGTTGTACATGACCATGGAACGATGCTGACCAACTTTCGTATCTTCGGTATCGCTGCATCCCAAAGTCGAAATGGTAGAGACTACCAAAACCGCTGAAGTTGAAGAATGGATGCGTGTGTTGATGTTGCAGGAGAAAGAGGTTCTGTACCAAAGACTAGTCTGCCAGAAACCGGTATGGACTCTGTATACGAGCCTAGGTTCAACGACGAAGAGGTTTCCGCTTCAAAAATGCACAAAGAAATTAAAAACTATACTCTTCTCTACTGTACTCTTCTCTCTATAGTCTATAGTCTATACACTACTCTACTCTCTACTGACTACTCTACTCTACTCTATAGTCTACAGTCTATAGTCTACTATACTCCATACTCTATAGTCTACTATACACTGTACTCTTCTCTCTACTGACTCCACTCCATACTATACTCTACTCTACTCTACTCTCTACTGGCTACACTATACTCTACTATACTATACTCTACCATACTCTATACTCTGGTATCTCACAGTAATGCCATATCAGCAAATGTCTAAAAGTATATACTCTATTAATAAACATAGTCAATATGGATCTTGGATCATTACTCAAAGATCCTCTAGATGTATATTGCATCTGTTGTTCTTTTACGTCTTCTTAGAATATCACTTTCTCCTCTCTACTCCATTTTCATTTTCCATACTCTCNGTCTTCTTAGAATATCACTTTCTCCTCTCTACTCCATTTTCATTTTCCATACTCTCTCCTCTACTCTACTCTCTCTACTCTATACTATACTCTATACTCTATACTCTACTCTACTCTACTCTACTCTATACTATACTACTCTATACTCTGTACTGTTGAGAGTTTGCATAAACCTTGTATACGTTGAACATGAGTGACGTTAATCTTCATTAACTCTATCAAGTGAGAAACAGTGGTAGTCAAGTCAGCGTAATGTATTCTGATTCTACTCTAAACTAAAATACTAATGTGCTCTTCAGCTGAGATCTATTCTCTATATCGCCTCATAAGACCGATTCACTCGACTCTTATGTCTATTAAATGACGACTTGTAGACCAAGGTTAGATGAGAATTAGACGAAAATTAAACAATGTTCTCTCTACCATTCTCTTACACGATACTCTTATTCAAACCTTGTTCTCTTGATTACATTGTTTCGTCTGGCCATACTACTCTACTATAATACACACTCTACTGTAGTCTACTCTATACTACTCTACTACTCACTAATCTATACTAGAATACACTACTTACTACTCTACTATAATACACTACTCACTAATCTATACTCTATACTGTACTACTTACTACTTACTACTCTACTACTCTACTACTCTACTACTCTGTACTACTCTGTACTACTCTGTACTACTCTGTACTACTCTGTACTATACTACTCTATACTATAATACTCTATACTCTATACTATACTCTACTCTACTGCTCTATACTGCTCTATACTACATACTACTCTATACTACATACTACTCTACTACTTACTATTCTACTCTATACTCTATACTATACTCTACTACTTACTACTCTACTCACTACTCTACTCTACTATACTACTCTACACTACTCTAAACTACTACTCTATACTACTCTATACTAGTCTATACTACTCTACTACTATAATACATTACTCTATACTAGTCTATACTACTCTACTACTCTATACTACTACTCTATACTACTCTATACTACTCTAGTCTAGTCTACTACTTACTACGACTGTACTACTCTATACTACTCTACTCTACCACTCTATCACAGAGAGTAGCTCAGAGACAAGATTGACATTGTGGACTTGAACGAAGCAGTGAAGCGTAACCTTGGAACAGGTTGATCCAGGGCAGTAATTAAAAATTAAAAAAAAAAAAAGATATAGTTGGATTATTTAGTCCAAAGAATTTAGAATAAATCTCCTTGCAAAAGAAATTCCAGTTGTTGGATGTGGAGAATGTGATGCATAAGAAAATCAAATAGCTGTTGAAGAAGATTAAACCGTCTCAAGTCAATTTCTTCAGAGATTTACTAAATTTGTTTTTGGTTAAAACTCTATGGATCTTAGATCTCCTGAAAAGAAATGAATCTTCACTTAAGACTAATTCACCATCACCAATGAATGAACGTTCCTTTAGTGGCTTCGCACCTCGCTCTCGCTTATTACAGTTACTCAGCTCATGCCTCAGCCCAGTACACCAGCAAAAAAAAGAAAAGAACACAAGAAGAAGAAAAAGAAGAAGAATCCAGAAATGTGTTTAATATTATTTTTCTAAAGTGGTTTATCATATAATCAGTTGAAATGGTCTTGGTTAGAAGACTCTAATGCATGGGTTAAATGCAGTCCATCCTAGTAATGCGAAATTATCATAGTGTGCGAAATTATCATAGTGTGCGAAATATTTTCTCTTGTCCTAACAAGATATACATCATGTTTCGCCTGTTCACCAGGACCTTCCATCACTCTACGCCAAAGGCTAACCAAAGCAGTTTGGTCAAAATAAGACCTACACTTGCAGCCAAACAGTTTCCTGGCCCAGAAGCTTCAAGCAATAAAATTGAATCTTTAAAGAGGAAAGAGGTTCGGTTGAAGCGCCAAATCATCCGTGATGTTAATAACTTAAAGCAACATACAATCGTTAATGCTGCTTTTAAAACAGATCCGGTATTGGGAGCAGATCAGAATCAATTTATTGAAAGAATGAAACAGGATATTAATGAACCATCCAATTTGGCATATGGATATGATCGTCTGGAGTTCGAGAAGGTCTTGTATGGAGCTCAGAAAGCAGCTCTTAACAATTCGGTTTCAGGTGGAGAACGTTTACATGAAGAGTTTATTCGAACTGAAGAAAAGAAGCGGGCTGCTCTCCTTACTATTTTGAACATGAAGAACTCCAATGCGGCTGATGCCAAGAAGAGAGCCATTACTTTTGCTAGACAAGAGTTTCAAAGGGAAGAAGGTGATACTGGTTCTCCTGAAGTTCAAGCTGCTGTTATGACGGTCAAAATCCATTTTGGTTACACTCATATGCAGACCATGCCTAAGGATAAACACCATATCCAGGTGATGCGTGAGTTGGTACAGCAGAGACAGAAGATCTTAAAGTACTTGAAGAGGGATGATCCTGAACGGTACTTTTATACCATTGTTAAGTTGGGTTTGACTGATGATGTGATCACTTCTGAATTCTCCATGAGCAAGCAGTATTTCCAAGACTACAAGGTTTGGGGCGACAAGCAGTTGGTTAAATTGTCGGATAAGGAGAAGAGAAAGGAGCAGAAGTTTGCGGACTTGCGAAAGAAGGTCAACGACTATAATAAGTTGGCCAAGGCTAACCATGCCTTGATGTCGCAGTAGTTGTATATAGAAAGACGATGTATGGTAATTAGTATCATCTCGAAATACCCTCGGAATTCCCTCGGAAATAGGTATGGTCACGTGATGCAGTCACGTGGTATGGTCACGTGACCAGCATTGATTTCCACCACACACTCCAAATACAACCATTTCCAAGAGTGGTTGTCTCAAAACTAGAGACATTTGGTTCTTGGCCGAAACTTTTTGTCGTGACAGGATGAAACAACCTGATTTAAGATGTCGAGACTGCATATAATCAACCGACCCTCGGAATTGTTTTAAGTCACGTGATGCACAACAATATAAGTATACATTTATTTACTATTAAAAAAATACCCAGAGTAGGAAATTAGTGTATGGATAGAATAGGGAGCATATAGGAGTAGCAGTAAGGTTCATAGACACAGTGCAAAATAGTATACCTCTCTGATAAGTTCCTGTGATTCCTCTGATTGTTCATCATCCAAAAACTTGTTTGGTAAGTACATCGACCTTTGCATCGTAATCCTGACATTTCAACGCATCCACCTCTCCAGCTAGCGACAGCACCAGGGCCAGAATGTCATCCAGAAGCGTGTGGGTCTCGGAACCCAACTGTAACAACTTCTCGTAGAGCTCATGGTTATCCACCACCAACTGCTCATAGATCATGGCGAGTTTCTTCTCGGTATCCATTTTGGCCTGAGACAAATGAGCCCCAATCACTGACTCAGCACTGAGCTGGTCCACATGCAATGGGGCCATGGTTGGGTCTTCTCGTGCATGGTGACCATCATGAATGATTTCATCCAACTCATTAAGTTTATTCTTGAGGTCCCGTTCGGAGAAAATATGCTCAAACTGCTTGAAGCAAGTGCTGTGGAAGTACTTCTGGATCTGTTTGCGGGCCGTCTCCAACGCATCTTTTCCACCTTCCATTTCCAGAATCGTAGGGAAACACCCATGGAGTTGTTCGGCCATTAATGATTTCTTAATGGTCTGTTCCACAGCTTTGGTCACCACCTGATTAAGCCGATCAAACCGCACATGTTCCATGATCCTAAGGATTCGATATAGAGCCACCAAAGAGCTGGTATAGACCTAATTTTGAGGATCAGATATGGACCAATGATCAACCTAGATCCAACTATATGTAGAGCTAAGCTGGTTGTAAAGCTGAGTAGATCTTCCTTAGTGTAGATCGTTTTCGGGATAGATTTCGGGATGACTCTAGTTGAACTCCTGGTTACCGCCGAGAAGAGTCTAGTTATGGCTTGACCGTACACCAAAGCGTAAGATAGATGGATTTAGATATATTCTAAAACGTCTTCTCTAGATTTAGAGCAATTGTAGTCTGAATAAATAAGATGGATGGGATTTCTGGGTATGGAGTAAATGGGATAAATAGTGGAGGATGATCTAGTACCCTGGAGACCTGGAGACCTGGAGACCTGGAGACCTGGAGACCTGGAAAATAGCTTGAGTAGTTCCTGCACGCTATAACTTAATCTAGAGTAAAATTCAGCCGTGGGGTGGAGATCTTTGGTGGTGGTGGAATGTTATGATTTGGAGTGTATGGAGTGATACAATAGAGAGTATAGAAAGTGAGGGTCACGTGCACCACACCTCATACGCGATCGCTCCTCTACATTGATTCTCCACTTCCACCACTACAATGCTGGACGCCAAACAACTCATAGTCGAGGCAGATAAACTCGCCAAGCCACAAACAGGACTCTTTTCATTTCTTGGCGGATCCGCTTCTTCCCGTCTTGAAGAAGCATCCGACCTCTACATCCAGGCCGCAAACGTGTACCGGTTGAATAAGGACTTCTCTCTGGCCGGAACACAATTTGTTCGAGCCGCTGACTTACAGGGCCAATTGAAGAGTCATAATGATGTGGCCAATAATTTGATTGAAGCTTACAAATGTTTCAAGTCAGTTTCACCGGCCGATGCTATTGATGCATTGCTGAAGGCCATCCATATCTTCTTGACTCAGAATGGTCAGTTCAGGAGGGCAGCCAATTTTCAGATGGATTTGGCCGAGTTATATGAGAGTACAGGCGATATGAAGAATGCATGTTTGAATTTCGAGAAGGCTGGGGATTACTTCTCTACCGATCATGCTGAGGCTCTTTCCAATAAGGCTTACTTGAGGTGTGCAGACTTGAACGCTTCCAGTGGTGATTACCGCCAAGCTCGTGACTTGTACGACCAGATCATTAAGAACCTGTTGGGGAACAACTTGACCAAGTGGAATTTGAAGGATTACTTCTTTAAGAACATCTTGTGTACGATGTGCTTGGATGATGTGGTGGAGGCGCAGAAGAGGCTCAATGTGTTTGGTGAAGATGAACCTTCGTGGCCTAGCACAAGGGAATATCGCTTGCTTGAGGAGATTTTGGAGTGTATTGAAAACGGTGACCTCCAGCAGTTCCTGGACAAGGTCTATGAATATGACCAATTCAGCAAGTTGGACAAGTTGAAGACGCAATTATTGTTGAAGATCAAAAACTCGGTGGTTGAGAAGGATGATGAGGACTTGACCTAAAGGTACTTGATTTGTCTATGAATATTGATGATATCTGAATGATGATTTCTATTATAGTATCTATAGGGAGTTCCCCAACTAGAACTAATACTAGTCTCATTGGATACTAACTAGCGGTACTCTCTAGTACTCCAACTAGAGAAGTGATGATTGTTACTACTAGTCCATAGTGACTATAATACAAGACGTGATTTCCTCTGTGCCAAAAAGTCACCATACAATGACCTCAAGGTTTCCTCTTGGTCCCAATTAAGCCATAGTATTGGCCAATGGAGCATGGTGATTCTAACAAACGGTATACCAAGAACACACCAGTAGAATTCATAGGTTAGTAGTATATAAGCTAGTAGTATATAGGCTAGTAGTATATAGGCTAGTAGTATATAGGCTAGTAGTATATATACAGACAATAGAGTGATGTAGAAAAAGCAAATAAACATAAATCAGTAAATCTCCATAATGTATATACTTTTCTTCTCATATTTTTATATTTATTTCAACCTAAAAGAGTAGGGTGTTTCACAGAATTTACTGATTACTAGAAGAGTTTCGCATTAAGAAAGTGAGACATGAGAAGAACCCAAAACCAGTACATTTTTTATACCATTTCTTTACATTTTTTAATTCTCTTAATTCTCTTGATTCTCTTGATTCCAAAATAATCAATAATTTTAATCAAAAATCAATCAATTCTGGGCTTACTAATTTGAGATTTAACAGTATGAGAAGAAGGTCGTGCACGAGCCCAAAACATTGAAGGCCCAAAAATTAATATAAACCTAATACAACATGAATTAAGAAATTAAGAAAAGAAGAAATTAAGAAATTAAGAAAAGAAGAAATTAAGAAATTAAGAAAAGAAGATGTTAGAACTTAAGCAGGTCTGAGATTTATAAACAAGTTATATCAATTGTATATTCGAATACGGTAAAATTGACTTAGAGGGATTCCTAATGAACTCATCTAGTTGAGCGAACCTGCTTAGTAGTTCTAATATACTCTTCCAGTGGTTCGAGTATCCCAATTCAGGACTTTTCTGAAACAACCAATAGTCGATCATGGAACGGTTCCATTTTTCTGGTAGTTTCCATTTTTCTAGTAGTTTCCATTTTTCTAGTAGTTTCCATTTTTCTGGTAGTTTCCATCTTTCTGGTAGTTTCCAGTTGTCTGGTATTAAAATGCATATTAAGGAATCCTTGCGACGAATCCCAAATCACTAAATACCCAATTC
>NLAC01002179.1:0-43625 GCA_002374635.1 Metschnikowia sp. 04-218.3
GCACCTCCTGCATACTAAACTTGTGAGTTTAGTATACAGTACGTATAAGACGTGCGAGTCTCATACGTTCAACAAAATTGAGGGTGAGTGAGAAATTGACAGTGACTGTGTTTGGATCCAATACTTAATGATAAGTGGACCCTAATCACATGCTTGCCCACACAGGTATATGCTTGGCCACACATGCATATGAGCAATGACGATCGTCGGAAGAAGTTCATTCTCCCGACCAATGAGGAGCTTTGTTTCTCATGGTTGGTTGCTGTGGAGAGCAGCCAAGGAAAGTATATAAGAACTAACAGGTTTGTCCAACCAGATGCATTCTCTAGGAATCCCTCTATGTTTAATTGCCGTGGTTGAATATACACTTGATATAACTTTGTTTATAAATTCCAGGCCTGCTTAAGTTCTAACAGACTGAGGGTGAAATTGGTGAAATTGGGGGTGAGTGAGGGTGAAATTGGGGGTGTGAGGAAGAGTGAGAAATTGAGACTGAGGGTGAAATTGAGTGTGAGGAAGAGAGTGAGAGAGTGTGTGAGAGGGAGTGTGAGTGTGAGGAAGGGAGTGTGAGTGTGAGGAAGGGAGTGTGAGAAAGAGTGAGGAAGAGTGAGAGGGAAACATAATCAACAGTCAAAAGAGACGAGAGGGAGGAAAGTGCGCATTAGTGCAAACAGAAAAAAGAGAATCGAAGCAAAGGTATAGTCGCGCAGGAGAAAATGCGAGGGAAAAGAGAGGAGAGGAGAAGGAGAAGAAGAGGAAATAAAGGAAGAAGTGGGTGAACAAGAGGTGAAGAAGAAAGGAAGGAAGAAGTGGTGGAATGGAAAAAGAGGAAGAGAGAATAGAAGAGAGTGGGTGATTCTTAAAAAGAGAGGAAGAAGAAGAGGAGAAGTTGGTATGGTTGTGGCGAAACCCAAGTCACTAGATACCCAAGTCACTAGATACTCCATCCTAGGGCTTATAGGATTATTCCAAAGGTATAGTGGAAAAGAGAGGAGAGTAGAGAAGAAGAGAGAAGGTGAGTATAGGTGAAGACAGGAGAAAAGAGAAGAGTAGAAGAGAAGAAGAAGTAGAAGAAAAGAGTAGAGAAGAAGAAGTAGTAGAGTAGAAGTAGAGAAGAGAAGGTGGAGGTTCAAGAAAAGAAGTAGAGTAGGAACAAAGTGGAAGAGAAGAAGAGAAGAGAAGAAGTAGAACTAAAGATAAGGTAGAAGAGAGGAAAAGAAGAAGAGGAAAAGAAGAAGAGGAAAAGAAGAAGAGAAGTAAAGAGATCGAAAGAGAAGTGGAAGAAGATGAGAAGTGGAAGTAGTGGAAGAGAAGAAGAGAAGAAGTAGAACTAGAACTAAAGGTGAAGTAGTGGAAGAGAAGAAGAAGAGAAGAAGAAGAGAAGAAGAAGAGAAGAAGAGAAGAAGGGAAGAAGAAGAGACAATGTGAACAGGAAATTGGAGTGGAGTGAGTAGAGACCCAAGACTGTGGTAGAGAAGGAAGGAGAGGAGAGGAGTACAGATGAAGGAGAGAAGAGAAGAGAGAAGAGAGAAGTGTATAAATGACGAATACAAGACAAGTGGAAGAAGAGAGAGAAGAGAAGAAGTAGAAGTAGAAGAGAAGAGAAGAAGAGAAGAGAAGAGAAGAGAGAAGAGAAGAGAAGAGAGAAGAAGAACTGGAAGAAGAGAGAGAAGAAGTAGAAGAAGAGAGAGAAGAAGTAGAAGTAGAAGTAGAAGTAGAAGAGAGAAGTAGAAGTAGAAGAGAGAAGTGGAGAGGAAGGAAAGGAAGGAAAGGTAGAGGAGAGAAGAGAGGAGAGGTTCAAGAGAAGAAGTAGGGAAAGGTCAAGGTAGAAGACAAAGAAGAAGAGAGAAGAAAGGAAAGGTGGAGGTCGAAAAGAAGTAGAACTAAAGATCAAGAAGAGAAGAGAGAAGAGAAGAAGAAGATGATGATGAAGGTAGAAGTAGAGAAGAAGAGAAGTAGAAATAGAAGTGTATCATAGAGAAGAAGAAGAGAAGAAGAAGTAGAAGTGGAATGAAAGTAAGGTAAACGTAGAAGTAGAGAAGAAGTGGAAGTAGAGAAGAAGTGGAAGTAGAAGTGGTAGTAGAAGTGGAAGTAGAGAAGTAGAAGAGAAGAGAAGTAGAAGTGGAAGAAGAGAAGAGAAGAGAAGAGAGAAGAAGGTAATGTAGATCTGTAGAAAAGAGAGAGAAGTGGAAGTAGAAGAGAAGAGAAGAGAGAAGAAGAAGTTGGTATTAGTCTACTCACGGAAAAACTCATGGTCATCACTGGTATCAACATCGAGGTCAATGGAGTGAATTAGAAGACAAGAAGAAAACGTGAATATGGATCTTATGTTGGAGACAAAGAGAGAGTAGAACTGGAAGAAAAGAGAGAGTACCTTAAAGAAGTGAGGGTTGAATCAAGTAGAAGTAGAACTAGAACTACGACTAGATTTATAATTACAAGAGTAGAAGAAGAAGAGAAGAGTAGAAGAAGAAGAGAAGAAGAGAAGAAGAAGAGAAGAAGAGAAGAAGAGAAGAAGAGAAGAAGAGAAGAAGAGAAGAAGAGAAGAAGAGAAGAAGAGAAGAAGAGAAGAAGACCTATAATTAGTAGAAGACCTATAATTAGAAGAAGAAGAGAAGAAGAGAAGAGGAGAACTGCATGGAATGGTATAAAGAGAGAATCTATAGACAATGACTGAACAGGAAGATTGTGCATGTAAAGTTATGAAATTGACAAGCAATTGGTATTGGTGATTGGAGTAAAGAGACTGAGTGGATGAAGCCTTGGAAATATCCCATCCACTGGTGTTTATCTTATCTTCTTCCACCATATTTTAAAAGGAGAGGAGAAATGACAGATCCTGAGCGAGGTCCAATATCTTGAATCTCTAGGTATTCATTTCTAGTTTGAGGGTATTTCAACGGAATCGACTCCATGGCTCTTTGGACGAGTAATATGTTGTAGTAGTAACTGCATATTACTTTCAAGTAAACAAGTCAAAGTAGAACAGCATTTGTGAAGGCATGGAGATGGAGCTATGGAGATGGAGCTATACCTATTGTTTGGGTGATCAATGGAGATGGAGGTATAGGAAGAACGACGGAGAAGTAAAACTTATCATTGCTTCAACTTCACTTCCAGGCTTGAATATATCTTCGCTTCAACTTCACTTCCAGGCTTGAATATATCTTCGAGCCACGCTTCCAATCATGCAACTATCCTGACATCGTTCCATATAATCACTCACTTCAGTCCTCATCCCAGACAGTCAACAGTCAAGAAAAGATTGTCATGGTGCATTCTGAAACATATTGACAGAAACATTTGACTGAAACATTTGACTGAAACATTTGACTGAAACATTTGACAGAAACATTTGACAGAAACATTTGACTGAAACTTTTGACTGAAACATTTGACTGAAACATTTGACAGAAACATTTGACACTGAAATATAATTGGAATCCTAGATCATGACCATGACTATCCAATGCAACTGTTCCAGTATCAAGAATCCAAGTATTCACAATCCAACATTCATTTCTTATACCAACCGATTAATAGACATGCATTTAAATCTTCAAAAACCTTCAACCCTTCAAAAACCTTTAAACCTTCAAATCTTCAAACCTTCAAAACTTCAAAACTTCAAATCTTCAAACCTTCAAAACTTCAAAACTTCAAAACTTCAAACCTTTAAATCTTCAAAACTTCAAACCTTTAAATCTTCAAACCTTCAACCCTTCAAAAACCTTCAAAAACCTTCTCTTCAAATTCAATCCTAACACTTGCAACTTCACTCCTTCAAACCTTCAAACCTTCTCACAGCCTCACACCAAATACCTCACATTCTGACATTCTCACATTCTCGCAGCCTCACTAATTTACAGCATTTCTTCTTCACCCAATCTTTTTGTTTAACCATTATTGAAACTTATATATACACTCCAAAGAAGTTGCATGCATAAACACTGGTTAAACCAATGGATATTGAGGCCAATATGGCGCTGGCAAAATACTTGGCGGCACTGGTGTTTTTGTTGAGGAGAGCCAGGGAGACTGAGGCAAAGGAGAGAATTGCAAGGAGGAGAGTGATCACGTGCTGGTAATTGCTTAAATTTGAGGGGAGAATCTCATAGCTATTCTTTTGGAAATCCTTGGCAAGACCTGTGAATCTCTGAAGACTGCTTGATTCTAACATGGTGTACTGAGTAGTGGAGAGGTGGGTTTAGAGCAACGTGGTAACTGCGGAAATGTCACGTGTAGTGTCACGTGCAGTGTAACGTGGACATTCGCACGTGGCAAGTCGCACGGGCTTTTGGTACTATATACAGTACTGTGGTGTACGGGTGTTTTCTACTAGTGCGGCCAAAGGCGCTTATCTTGATTTACAACCACATCTATAATCCACATACTTCTAGTAAGTTCTTGTTTCAAGCGTGTTTTGAGTGTGTTTCATATTAATTCCATACGTTTAAAATCACCGTTATATACAGGAAGAGTGGCCTGCCACAAAGTCAATTCTCATCCATACTAAAGTCACAAGGCTTTTCCACACAAAACTCAATTCCCGCTTAATCCCTGTTTCACTTCTGTTTCACTTCTGTTTCACTTCTGTTTCAATGAGTTCAACGGCTGGATGGAATACAATTGTCTCCGATGCAGGAGTCTTTACAGAGCTCATCCAGAGACTAGGCGTGGAAGACTGCCAGTTCAACGAGCTCTACACCATCGATTCCGTTTCCCTACAGAGTCTAGCCCCCGTACATGCAGTCGTCTTTCTTTTCAAGTACGGCTCCGTTGATCAGCGGTCTCGGGGCCCCTTGGATGGCGAATACGACCGGGAGTACCAGGAAAAGGGTATATTCTTTGCCCGACAAACGGTGCAGAACGCGTGCGCTACTCAAGCTGTGATTAATAGTCTTTTGAACAAAAGAGATGAGGTTAATGTTGGTGAAGAGCTCCAGAATCTTTATACGTTTGCCAATGGATTTGATTCGGAATCCTGTGGGGATGCCATCTCCAATAGTGAGAAGTTACGGGAGGTGCACAACCTGTTTTCGGCGCCAAAGTATTTTGAGCGTCCCAATAGCCGTAACCGGCCCGAGCCTAATGAACGGGACAATGGCTTGTTTCATTTCGTCACCTACGTGACCATCGACAATACCATCTATGAATTGGACGGGTTGAAGGAGTACCCGATTCGGCACGACACGTTGGAGAACCCAGAAGACTTCTATCACGTGCTCCCCACGGTTTTGGAGCGCCGGGTAGCAAAGTACGGCAGCGAAATCCGCTTTGCTCTTCTTGCAATTTCAAACGATAAGTTGAAGTATGCACAGGAAATCGGGGATATCGAGGGGATTCAGCAGGAGCTGGAGAAACAGGAAATGTGGACCCGTGACAACCAGTTGCGTCGTCATAACTACAGCAACCTTATTGTCAAGATTTTAAAGGGTGTTTCAGAGAATCTCTCAGATCCAGAGTGGCACGATGTGGTGCAAAATGCAAAGAAGGAGACCATGCTTACGCATACTTACTCTCCGCTGTTGCAGAGGTCAGCAGGACGGGGAAGTTCTTCAGCACGTGAGGCTCATTGATAGGTCAGGGAAACAACCAGATTGTGAGGAAGATGATTCTAGAGGCAGAAATTCTGGATTTGAATCAGGAAACTACTGTGGATTGAGGAACAATGGAAAAGAGAAAAATTACAAAAAGTCTTGATGGTTCGAAACAATCCATCAATGACATCGCTCTTTTCTGATTCTTCCTTCTCTATTGAGTCTTTCAACGTCTCTATTCAGTCTTTCAACGTTTCTATTCAGTCTTTCAACGTCTCTATTCATAACTGCCAAATCCGCCTATGCCGAATAAACCTCCTCCGGTCCGACTATGGCGAGAGAAATAGTCGAAATCTATGCTCACTGCGTTGGCAAGCAAAATGGCCCGCTGGTCGAGCGTCAAGGGGCCTGATACACGGGGATAAAGGTCGCCCAAGCCCTCGAAACTGGCAGGGTCCATGCGGACAATGTAGACGCCGGTATCGGTGAAGAATTCCCGGCCAAGACCAACCCAGTTCCGGTCGACGGACCCAATCACGTGGCCCTTGTCGTTGTACACAGGGAACTCGAAGGCTAAGAATCCGGAATCGATTTCTCCAAACTGTGCATATTCATCCGTGGTCTCATCTTCGAGCTTGAACAAATTATACCTCCGACGCCAAAGATGCCAGCTTTGGACGGATTCCCCTATGATTTCCTGCATATACTGCCCATTTTCATCCACCCCGGGCAAATACGCCTTGATATGGGAATTGATCCAAGAAAAAGGCCGCTTGATCGTCATTACCACATCTCCATAATTATTGAACACATCAATATCAAATGGCCTGTGAAGCCGGAAAAACTGCCGTCCAATTGCCTTGAGAATTCCATATTCTTTTTCCTGCATATACCCAACCTCTTGCCCCATCAGATTCATGATTTTGTACCGATTGGCTTGTTCAAACCCTAAAAATACATTCATAAACTCCATCTTCCTCTCCACTACAAGCGTAGGCTCCCGAAGAAGCTCGTAAATGCCATCTTCGGCGGTTATGAGCCCGTTTTCGTTCGGAATATCCTCGAAAACTGTCCGGAATTGACTAGCTTCTCCTTCATACGCCTTGGGATCATCAGAAGGTTGATTTTCATAGTAAAATTGCCCGGTTTGTTTATCCGACTGTCTATTCCGTATGTTCTGAAGTTTACGGACTTCTTCTGGGGTCAATTCGCGGGCCTGGCGAGTTTTGAAAACTGGGTTTGAAAGCCCTAAGCGGCGAGAAAAGTTTAAGACCACTGGTTTCCGTATAAGATTGCGGTTTAGGAGTCTGGGAAGCATTGGAATGGAGGAGTTTGAACAATGTGAAGATGAAACGCGGTGGCGGTCATGTGATTCATCACGTGATAACGGTCATGTGATAGAGATCACGTGCGAATCTATAAATTAATCACGTGACATTATTCTTCAAAATGTCACGTGTATTGGGTGTACGGGTTTCCAATATACTTCCACTTCACCAATTATCCTGTTTTAGCTCATCTACCTGTTTTTATTGGTCTATTTGAGTTTGGTGTTGGTGCCAGGAATGGCAGTGTTGCCGTTCAACATGTCCTTCATGTACTCGTACACAGTGAAGGTCACGGCTTGTCCCGGAGCCACCCTCATGATTCTTGGGGTGATTCCTTTATACAAGGCATTGATGCCCTCTTCACGAATCAATTGTCTTCCAATCTTGGCGATTCTGACCCAGCCTGATTCGTTAGAGGCATAGGACGACTTTTGTAACCTCGTCTTGATGGTGTCCAAAGGAGCATTGGATAATGGCCCCAAGGCACCGGAAAAAAGTCCAATTAAGGATGTTTCCCATGAAGGCAAGGTTTCCACGTTATGGTATTCCTGCAAGTGCTCCTTCAACTTGGAGTAAACTGTAAAGTTGACACCCTGGTTGGACGCCTGTCTTGCTGCAGTCAAAGACACTCCTCTGTACAAGGTGCTAAAGCCCTCCTCCTTGACAATGAGATAGGCGGCGTGTGGGGCGTTCCTGTATTTGGGTACATCCAAGGGGTCAGCCATGGAGTGGTGTTGTGCCTGTAACCGGATCTTGACCACCTCCATGGGGTTGACCACCATCACGGCCTCGGTGGTTCCTGCACCCACACCAGCAAGGAAGGTGGCCTTGGTGGAGATGTTGCCGTTATCGTCCTTCAAAAGCGAGCGGTAAAACTCATACGACTGGAACCGGATTCCCATTTTGGGGACGATTCCCAAGATCACTGCGCCAAGCCCTTTGTAGAGCGATAAGAATGTCTCCTTTTGTACAATGTTGATACCGGTCCGAACAAACCCAGGCGGTTTCTGGCCCGACTTCTTGTATAGCTGCATTCTAACCTTAACTGTATCCAAGGGATGACAGCACAAGGCCTCAAATAACCCAGCGGTTCCGCCCGCCACTAAGTCAGTGATGGACCCTCCTTTCTTGGTATTAGATGACATTTGAAGAGTGGCTATAAATTAGTAGCAATGAGTAAAAAAAAAAAGACTGTAACCACGATATATCGATAATGTACCTGAATTCCCAATGGTCTTAATGGGCTTAAATAGTGTCCTATAAATAGGGGGTGAGTAACTCAATGGTGAGTAGCTCAATGGATGAGGGGGATCTCAGGAGAATTCAGGGTCTTGAATTTATTCTAGAATGGCGTCTAGAACACTAGCAAGGATAGCAAATTAATAGCAAATCAATAGCAAATTAATAGCAAGTAATAGCAAGTAATAGCAAGGCTAGAAAAGAGAGGCGATTAAGGGGGGGAGTAAAAAGGTGTGTAAAAAGTGCAGTAAAAAAAAGAAGGGCGGGATGCAAGGTATTTATATTTGCCCCACAAATGTCGCTGCGTCTGAGCATGGAAATCCCACGCTCCTTTTCCCCGAGGCTATTCCGTCCAATGCGCGGACTGCATACACCAGCCGTGCCTGCCCCCCCCTTTGATTCACTAGATCCGGTTTGGGCCGGATTACTTGGTTTGGATATATTGTACATACGGATATAAGGTTGACTACTCTTTTTTTCGGAACTGAAATCGGTGCTTTTTAAGCGTTTGGGTTTCCCATCAATGTGCGCGTGTGAAATCCGGGGTAACCCCGGTTTGATGCATGACGCACGCTATACCGAAATTCAACGCCGGAACGTCCAGGAAAAAGGGAAGGAAAAAAAAGTGCTGTGTTGCTAGGTACATAAGCTTCTCCCCTTGTAGTTTAGTTGGCCGCTTATTCAGGGTGAAGAACAATGGACTGGGTGAGGAGGCTGTTTGTGTGCAGGTCTCCGTTCAACCGAGGCTTAACGGCGGTGCGAATTATTCTGGCTGTGGAAAATTCCGGGCTTTACTCGTGCCCTCGGAATACGCCCGCTCTCGGCGCCGCTTCCCCATTCCTGCCTCACCTCTTTACCCTCGACCCTCGACTCGGCCTCAACTCTACCCTCGATCCTTACCCTCGACCCTACACTTTACCCTCGGCCAACACCCTCGGCCAACACCCTCGGTCAACACCGGTCAACACCCCGGTCAACACCCCCGGTTCCTCCTAACTCCTAATCCTATTTTCTTTTCCCATTCATCTCTCGTACCCTTTCTTTCCCTTTCCGAATCTAAAACTTCAAGAGAAATACACGTGATCCGGACTTACGGCCAAGTGGATTTTGTGGTGCACGGGTCTTTTTTTGGGGTGGTGCACGGGTCTCTACACATTCTGGACATCGACAGAAATTGTTCAATTGAGTCTATAAATCTATACCTTTCAAAGGCTCTTATACTATCTGTAAAACAAAGTCTGAGTCGGTGTTTCGGGTGAGGATTTCGTCCATCCATTCGTCCAAATGGCGAATTACCTCTCTAAATGTCCCCCAAGTGCTTCTAGGAAACAATGTATGTCTAATAGTACGGAAATACAACAATAGCAAGCGAATTGCCGTTGTTGTATCCACGTCAAGGGATTTTGCGTGGCGTAGAACGATGTAGCTTTGCGTTAATAACGATTTTGGAGGTCGGAAAAAGGCCAGAGGCCATGGGGAGAAGTACGAACCTTGTAACAAGCATATTGTCTGATTTGAAGAAGTGTTCGAGGCGAGAGACGTCATGAGCTAGCGCCGAAAGGGATTTTTTCTTAATTTTGACCGGGTGGGCAGATGAATTCATGATGAAAACAACTTGCGGGTGTTGAGAAGGGCAGACACAAACTTGGGGTTGGACTAAACCTGATAGTACAATTGCAGATGCATGGAAAAGGCCAATATAGTGTTGTGCGTACAAAGACAACCTCTATGCGGTAGTACATGTAAAGATGGCATTCTTTTGCACCAGTGCGTACAAAGACATCTGTAAACGCTTGTGCGTACAAAGAAGAGCATCTTTCCATGCAAAGATGTTTCTCCAAATTACATGCATAACTCAAGCCTCATCATCACTCAAGTCAGCCAATTCAAACTCGGTGACCCCATCGCCACCCACATTCGTATAGCCCAATACATTTAATGGTCCATTCTCGTCATAGCCCACCAAGCGCAAAAAAAGCGCAATCATCAATAAGATCCACAAGTAGATCATGAAACCCGCCCCGCTCACCACCATAAGATACGACAGATGATCTGCACCCAAGTCATGCACCAAATGAAGTTGCTCTTCATTTGCAGACATGAACATTATCCCTGACAAGACCAAGCACAAGGGAGGAAGGTGCTGAAAGGCCAAGATCTTTCCCTGCAGGTCTGCGGGTGCATCGCGTAGAACGAAGCATATCTCTATAATACGAGCCAAGCCGCCCGACATGAGCGTAAGCCCGAACATTGCATGAACTTTTGTCGAGAGCTCCAAATGTTGGGAATGCTCCGACATGGCCCATCCGGTATATATGAGGAGTACTGCAGGTAGGATGTTCCTCGTGCCTCTTCTGTGCAGGAGCCACATCCCCAAAAGACCCCCACACCACCATATAATGCCCATGGCCGTGTGTTGGTAGTCTCCATGGGACCATTCCTCTCTTCCCCATCGGTGTTCGGTGAAAGTATTGACAATTCCCCAGAGACACATAAGAGAAGAGTCGAAGAACTCTTGGCTGAACGCGGCACGTGATCCTGCGTCATGTGATCCAATATCATGTGACTCTGCATGTGACTCGCGCGCACGTGATACAACACCACGTGACCGCATCCATGGTACAACCAATACCCATGCCAACACGAACCCATAGAGGATAAATGAAGAACCCATAATACCGTGGGCAATACATTGACCTGTAGCCCGCCCATAGCAGAACCCAAAAAGTGCTACGGGCGCCAAACACACCCGGACCCACCCGGTAAGTGCCGACACGAACGCCAAGGTCTTGTAGATGCGTCCCATGGCATTTGAAGACCCGGAAAAAGCGTGGTGGGGGTTTTCGGAGCGTCTCCAGCGATTGATGATCACGTTGGAGCCATTCACGAGGGTTCCAAAGAATACTGTGGCCCCTAGAAGCCATGTAAGGAAAAACAGCGTGCCTTTTGACGTTCTGTTCTCGTGGTTATCGGTGTTATCGGGGAAATCAAGGAAGAGGAACTCAAAGATCGAGTAGCACAACGCTGCTATGTGCAAGACCGAAGCCAAGTGATATACCTGAGCGAATGCAAGTGCAGAGGCTACGCATGGGACCATAAAGAGCGCCATAAGCGTGGAAATCCAGTGGAAAGTCTTGGATTGAGCATTGATGGGGTGGAACTCGACCCTCGGCGAGTCATCCATCTCCATGGCCACTGCTAAGGCCACAAGCGCTAAGAAAGAGAGGCGCTTCATGGTGTTTCAGGTGCAGTGAGAGTTGGTGCAGCGAGAGTTGGTGCAGTGAGTTGGTGCAGTGAGAGTTGGTGCAGTGAGTTGGTGCAGCGAGAGTTAGCGAGAGTTGGTGCAGTGAGGATTCAAAAGCATGGCCCCGCATGCAGCTGCGTGCGCGTCCGATTAGGCTCGAGCGGCAGCATCCATGCACCTTATAGAAGCATTGTTAAATAAAGGGGATTGCGCTTAGCAATTGATCCAGATCCGTGCATCTTGATATTCTAGCGTTGATAGCTCGAAAAATGGTCTTGAGGCCGTTCTCGCAATTGTGGTTTTGAGCCCTGTCCTACCTCATATATGCAAGATCTGACAATTCTGCAATCGTCTTCCTGAAATCTTTTTTCATGGATAAATATTTGATCAATTGCTATTTTTTGTTATTAATGGGAAGGTTTGGATGGTGTACATCCTTTTTTAATGCTCAACTCTATTTTTGAGCCCGGCACGCTTTTGTAAAAACCTACAAAATCACGTCTAAAACTATCTACTTGAAGCTAGAAACATTCTCATTTCAAATCTTCTAAAATTAAAATGCTAATATGTTTCGCTAGACGTGTAGACCATTTGTTTTGAAGATAGTAGTTTTTCCTGCATATAATGCGCCAAAAAAATTCCGCGCGCACTTGGAAAATTATGAGTCGCGCACTACCACCATTTTCCAGGCCTAGACCTACCGGAAAATCTCATATCATACATTAAACCAATGATACAATACCGAATTGAAACAGTAAAGGATTCAGAAGAATCGATATATGCCAGAAATGTATGTATTTAATTTAATTGTTTCCTTAATAACATGACTTATATGCAGGGCGTAAAATATCCGCGCAGAATACTCTGAAACACTCATGAAACACTCATGAAACACTCATGAAACACGTGAAATTAATGATTATTGGAGCATAATTCTCAAGATTTACGTAATGAAATAATTCCATCAAAAGCGATTCTTCAAAATTTTATGAGTTGAAATTTTTGATACTTTATATTGAAACGGGGTTATATGCAGTACCGGGTAAATTAGCATAAGCCACACCTTCTATTCGTCTCGCAGCATAGATTTCCGAGGTGGTTAACCAATAGAATTTGGACAAGTGTTTTTGAAACAAAAACTTTGGGATGAGTGGAGAACTCTAAATCCATCTCTCCATGCAACCTCAAGCATGTCCATGCCATAACTATCATCACGTGCAGATTGTGCACTCTACTATACACTCCACTATACACTGGACTGTACACTATGCAGTACACTATGCCGTACACTCTACTATACAGTCTACTATACAGTCTACTATACACTCTAGTACACTATACACTACACTATACACTACACTATCTCTGCCCGAGTTGGTTGACAGCATGAATGCAGAGTAAAGACAGCGCATGGAAAGACGACATCTTTATCTGTCCGCGCATGTATGGAAGTTCCCCGCCAAGGGCAAGCACCAAATGGGTAGGATGCGGGCGACAGTCCGGCCGCGGGCCAGTGTGCAGGTGTGAAACAGATGAAAACGTCGCTCGCTACAATCACTCCATCACCAGAAACCACGTCAGACTCTATATAGCGCAGCTAATTCATTGTTCCCCCCCCCCTCACACTATTTGCCAAATCGGCTCTTGTACACAAACACGAGAGAATTCAACCCGCCGTGTTCCCTGCAGTCTACCCCCTTTAACTGTGAAACAAGTGTGTTACGCTAAGCACCAAGTGTATAAAGCATACCACAAGCTAAGTTCATTATTGAAATAGCAAAACAAAAGAGAGAGCGTTTAAATCGAGGCCAAAACCAAACTTGTTTCAAGCTTGTTTCAACCTTGTTTCATTCTTGTTTCAACCTTGTTTCAACCTTGTTTCAGCGGTTTTCTCCCTAGATTCATGTTTCACATCGAAATTATGAAACTCCTCCTACTCTTCATACTTACCGTGGTAGCAGCAATCCCAAACCGGGATTTTACAAATAAACAATACTTCCTAGTGGAAATGGATACGCTGCAAAATACATCTCTTATACATGATTTCATCAATACTTATAAACACGTGTTCAATTTTGAACATGCTGCACGGGCGCTAGATGATCATTTTGTCTTCTCCAAAAATCAAAATGAATATACCTTTTTAGGTAATTATAACTCCAATCTGTACCATTTAATGAGGAGACATGGATATGAAGCTCAATATGATGCTTTGACAAATACTCCAGGGATTAAATCTATTCATATGCTTCCAGAAAAACGTCTACAAAAGCGAGTTCCTATTTATATACAAGAGGAGAATAAAGCAGGCAAAAAACCGAAGATTAAGAGGTTAAAAATAGTTGATTCTCTGCAGCAAAGTCAAAAGGAAGTTTCGGATAAACTCGAGATTGAAGATCCTCTTTTCCTTGAACAATGGCACCTTATCAATCTGCAGTATCCTGGACATGATGTTAATGTTAAACCACTTTGGTTGGAAGGGATTAAAGGAAAAGGAGTACTGGTGGCAATTATTGATGATGGACTTGATTATGAATCTGAAGATTTAAAGGCCAATTTTAATGCTAAAGGTTCATGGGACTTTAATGAAAACCAGGCTCTTCCTAAACCGCTTCTTTTTGATGATTATCATGGTACTCGATGTGCAGGAGAAGTGGCTGCAGTTAAAAATGATGTTTGTGGTATTGGAGTTGCTTATGAGGCTCAAGTAGCAGGAATTCGGATTCTTTCTGGTCCAATTACTGCTGAGGATGAAGCTGCTGCTATGGTATATGGGCTTGAACATAATGATATTTATCTGTGTCTGTGGGGTCCTACAGATAATGGACGGACTTTGGCAGAGCCTGATGCTATAGTTAAAAAAGCTATGATTCGTGGAGTCCAGGATGGACGAGATAAGAAGGGCGCAGTTTATGTTTTCGCCAGTGGAAATGGAGGCCGGGTTAATGATCAATGCAATTTTGATGGTTATACCAATTCCATCTTTTCTATCACTGTGGGAGCTATTGACCATAAAGGATATCATCCTTCATATGCAGAAGCATGTTCTGCAGTAATGGTGGTTACATATAGTTCCGGGTCTGGCGAACATATTCATACCACAGATATCCATGAAAAGTGCCTGGCAGTTCATGGAGGTACGTCTGCAGCAGCACCATTGGCAGCAGGAGTATATGCATTGGTACTTCTGGCCAATGGCAACTTGACATGGAGAGATGTACAATATATCTCAGCATATGCAGCAGTTCCAGTCAATGAAGAAGATGGAGAGTACCAAGAAACTGCTTTAGGACGGAAGTACCTGCACAAATATGGATTTGGCAAGATTGATGCTACAGCATTGGTGGCTAAGGCCAAGGAATGGAAGAATGTCAAGCCACAGGCTTGGAATTATGGAGATGTGGTGCATGTGGGTAAGGAAATGGTTGCACCAGATAACTCAGAGTCCGAAATCATCCGCAGTACTTATACAGTGACCAAGCAGGATTTGGAAGTGATGAATGTGAAGCAGTTAGAACATGTGACTGTGAAAGTGAACATTCAATCACTTCATAGAGGTAAGCTTGATGTGAAGCTTGTTTCACCTTTTGGTCTTATCAGCAAGCTTGCATGGTATCGTGAATTGGATCAGTCATCTTCAGGGCTTCAGGACTGGACGTTTATGTCTGTTGTACATTGGGGCGAGAAGGGTGTGGGAAACTGGACATTAGAGGTCAAGAGTGGTGCTGGAAATACCATTACTGTGGATAACTGGCAGCTCCGATTATTTGGTGAATGCAGAGATGAGAATAAGGCTGAAGTTTATGATTTGGATAAGGATTATGATAAGATTCGTCGAGAGAGAATCAATTCGGGAACAGAAACAGCTACTGGAACAGAAACAGCTACTGGAACAGAAAAAGCTACTGGAACAGAAACAGCTACAGAAACAGCTACAGAAGCAGAAACAGGAACAGAAACAGAAGCTCAAAACCCTACAGAAACACCTACAGAAGCAGAAAAAAAACCAGAACATGGAGCTCATGAAGTGGTGGTCAAAGATCATTCTTGGAGATACTTCCTAGTATTTACCATTGCCATAATATTCATTGTGTTTGTTTATTTAGCTCGGTGGCAGAGTGACCGCAGCAGTTCCAGGCGGAGAAGAGGAGATTTCGAATTCGATATTATTCCCAATGAAGATTATTCAGATACAGATGATGAACAATCGTTTGAATTACAAAATCCTTCAAATGACGAAAGAGAACGACAAGCACTTTTCGATGGTTTTAATGATCCATCATTACCAGATTATGAGAATGTTCCAGATTATGAAAATGATACTTTTCAAATTGCTGATGATGATGATAATGATGATAATGATAAGAGAGTTGAAACTGATGAAAATTTTGGAAATGCTAATGGACTGGAATCTTTTAAACCATAAGATTATGGTTGGTCCTGCATACAAACTCATATTACGATTCATTAGACTACAAACTAAATTACACAGTATTATTCTACTGGTTCCAATTGTTTTGTAATAATTTGCATTTCAAAGTAATTTCCATTGGTGATTTTTATGAAAAGACATGTAGATTGGATGGGCCGGAAATGCTTACTTCCGGTCCTATAAGTCACGTGACCTTTTTCTTTCTCGTATATCTTTTGCTACATGGTTTCTACAAGTATGAAGAGAAGAAATGATGTTGACGAAATTCAGGAGAATCTAGAACTTATTAAATTTACTTTAAATCTTTTTTGGTGGGGAGGATAAAACACCCTGGGTCAAGAGGTCGGAACTGCATCTAAGGCCCGGATCTCGCCATTCCGGGGGCAAAGCGTCACGTGTATCCTGCAAATACTAGTGAACAGAGGGTCTGTTCTTGGGTTTGGCACTACCTCGACCTATTCCTTCAGTGTACTAATTTATCTTAGGGTGTACGGGTTCTCTATGGTCTAGAACAATTTCAATGGATATTATCTGATTACATAGGTTTGGGAAGAAGAGAAGAAGACTGCATATACTAGTGGACTGCATATACGAGTTTGGGTGTACGGGTTTTTTGTAAAGCATGTAATACCTAAACCCATACCTAAATCTAGATCTAACCAAACACGATAAACGGAGAACGAAAGAACCATGACTAGTTCCAAGAGTACCTGTACTCAGACCGCGTCAACGTCCTGCACCGAATATGAGAACCCATCCTGTACCTCGTCAGAGCCCACAGCTATTGTTGAACTTTGTACCCTAGTTAGTTCATAAGCTGGAACTCTTACGTAATCGTTCTCTTGTACTCTCGTCACCGTGGCATTTTAGCTGCCACTTTAGTTATTTGTATTCAGACCAATCTCTAGACTAAAACTAGGAAATCGCTATTTCCTCTCCTTAACTGAGCTGATTCAATATCTATAAGACCTTGTTCAATTGGCCTCTTCTTCTCTTTTGTAGTTGCGATGTGTCCTTTTAGGAGCCACGTTGACGGAGACGTCGCCACCGCCTGCACGTACTGCATGCGCGGCTGCGGTGCGAGTATTATATGCAGTACATATTGCATGTGCGAGTATTATATGCAGTACAAATGAGATGTGCGAGTATTATATGCAGTACAAATGAGATATGCGAGTCTCATATGCAGTACACAGAGACGTGCGAGTCTCATATGTTCAACAGTGGAAGCCCACAGCCATCGCATCGAGTGAGGTCACTGCCTGCAATGAAAACACCATCACGTCCAATCACCCGTCCAATCATATGTCTTGCATCCTGCACAACCATAAGTCCCATTTCGACCTGACATCCCCAATCTGTCAATACTCCCATGATTCCCCCTCAGTTGAAAACTCCATCCACAGTCTATCCTGCTCAACCCAAGGCCGCAGAGTAGCAAGTACCCCATGTGTACGTTTTATGGGTGTACGTTTTTATGGGTGTACGTTTTATGGGTGTACGTTTTATGGGTGTACGTTTTTATGGGTGTACGTTTTATGGGTGTACGTTTTTATGGGTGTACGGATTTCATGGGTGTACGGATTTTATGGGTGTACGGATTCACCACAATTCAAAATGTCACCTCGCACCGATTTTGTATACCCTTGGGAGTCTCAAGGGGACAATGGAAAAGTTGGTCAGAATCAGAGAAGCGGTGGTTGATTTTGAATGCAGACCTGTATATTGCTATACTGTATACAGTCCACGCCTGTATATTACCAATAGCTTATATACAGTACGCATTATTTTAGACTGCACATTGTAGAGGTCGCTACTGTGCAGTACGACATGAATGAGTAAGATTTCTAAATGAAAATCACAATGAAAAATGATCTAAAGTTTATTAACATCAGTACCTCTCAACATCAGTACACTATATAAACCGGTACACCACGTAAAATCCGTACACCACATAAAAATCAGTACACCACGTAAAATCAGTACACCTCGTAAAAATCAGTACACCTCGTAAAAATCAGTACACCACGTATAAAAATTAAAAAAAAAATTAAACACTACCGAATCATTCCGATTACATAAGCCATCTATTTTATCCCCATCTTTACCTTTATAACCATCTCTATTATCAGATAATTAGGTGGTTTACTATGAGTATAAGTGCTCATAACCAGACTATTTTGTTGAACAGGCGAGGATGTGAGACATTGTTGAACGTGAAGAACCAGTACATCTCTGATGTACTGCATACTCACGTGTCTGCATATAAGCAAGAACAGATGAAACAAATCGTGGTCTTTTACATGCAGGCGGTGGCGACGCCTCCGGGCGTCGACGGTCCCGAAGGGACACGCCGCGACTACTTAAGAGAAGAGGACCGACGGACAGGACTTCAAGGGATTGAATCAGCTCAGTTAAGAAGAGGAAATAGCCATTTCCTAGTGTTAGTCTAGAGACAGACTAGAATATAAATAACTAAAGTGGCAGCTAAAGTGCCATGCTGACGAGAGTACAAGAGAACAATTACCTAAGAGTTCCAGCGTATGAACTAGCTAAGGTATAAAGTTCAACACTGTTTTCCATCACTCTATGTATTTTTACTCCTCTTTCTTTCACTCTATGTATTTTTACTCCTCTTTCTTGTTGACATTTTCATTTTCCAGGTCCACCCTAGTGTTATTATTTTATAGAATGGCATCTTCTAGATATCAATGTGATTCGTTTATATACCGAAAGTATCGGAATTGTAAAAATACCAGTATAAAATAGACGTGATTCCCAAGAGAATCATATGTAGATATAAACAATATACCGTAGCCATAAGGAAGGTATACTAGATATGCATGTATATCTATAAGATATATGACTTAAATGCACCATAAGAAGAGGTGGATTGATAATAAATATAGATCAACCAAGGCAACAGGTTCAATGATAATGATGCAAGTAAAAGGTACGTGTGGTGATTGATTCAGACACTCTCGGACACTCTCAGACACTCTCAGACACTCTCTTTATTCGTCCAGATTCCTTTGACCACGCAACTCTAATCAGAGACTCAAGCAAGTGGTACAGTTGTTTATGAGGAAAGGCAAATACTACTCTTTTTCTACCATGTATAGACTCTATTTAAGAGTATATTGGTGTGGGTAGGTGATACAAATGGACTAGTCCTGCATACCTATCTATTCATTCTATTCTGTCTATTCTGTCCATTCTGTCCATTCTGTCTATTCTGCTCTTTCTATTCTATTCATTCTGTCTATTCTATTCTGTCTATTCTGTCTATTCATTCTATTCTGCTCTGTCCATTCTGTCCATTCTGTCTATTCTGCTCTTTCTATTCTGTCCATTCTGTCTATTCTGTCTATTCATTCTATTCTATTCTGTCTATTCTGCTCTTTCTATTCTGTCCATTCTGCTCTTTCTATTCTGTCTATTCTGTCTATCCATCTAAGCTTCTATACAGTATATTATACCAGTTCAGGAAATCCCTCCGAACTATTGAATACAGAGACTATGCTCGTATCCAGGACTTCCCTACAGCATATTCGATTGACTGTACTAGCCTATAGTACATCCCATGTCTATATCTTTCTGACATGGAAGATTCGGGCTTCCTTTTTTCTGGCTGCAGGCAAGTCTCCGAACCAGACTCAATCTCTTTGGAGGAGTCCATGCCCCTAGACTCGTCATTACTGTAAACACTTTGTGGCCGGTCTTTAGCATAATTGTATGGCTCATTGTCAAAGTCTTGGCCTCGGCAAGTGCCTGGTCCAGGACCATACCGGTGAGACCTTTTAAAGTGAGGCCCATGGTCATCTAGAAGTCTATGAGTTGGAGGTCCATGAGTTGGAGGTCCATGAGTTGGAGGTCCATGAGTTGGAGGTCTATGAGTTGGAGGAAGGGGTCTATAATTTCGCTCAACCGGATTCCAGCATTGCAAAAATTGAGCCTGGCTTCACCGAGAGCTTCTTGAATGTAATAAGCGGCCTTTCAAATGCTTGTGACCTCAACGAACAATACATGGATCAGTTCCAACAGCTTTGGAAGCAAGAATTACGCAAGATGTCTCTCTCTCCTAATCTATTGGAGACACTGGTTGGCTGCACTAGTCTTAAAAATCCCAGAACATTACGTTCAAGGGAAAACTCTTGGGCCATTTACCCTCAGGTTCATAAGTGTCACGAGGAGAATACTCAAACAACCATTTAGGCACTTTAGGTCCGCTTGTCCAAGTCTCATTTAAAGGTGTATAGTAGTTGGAAGCGTTGATGATGATGAACGACTCATCCTCGACTTTATAATATCTCCATGAAGAGTTCCATGGACCAAGAGGGGTAATCGTTTGAGAAATGCTGTATTCTTTAACAAGATTGGCCCCGAGTTCTTGTTTGGATGCAAAGCCATTATTCCTCCTTTTAAAGTGGAGTTCTTCAGGCTGCAAGGTCAAGAACCTAGAGGTCCAGTTGGGTCTGAGTACCTGGCAACCACTTTGTGTGGTAGGCTTTGCTTGTTAGTCGTTTATGAGAAAAGCCAAATACGCCAAGGTTCCTTATACTGAGCCCCAGGTCCAAATCAAGCACAGAAAAAAGGCCAACAAGCTCCTCATGGACCCGATTTCCGATTATCAACATGAGCCACTTGGACTTTGAGAGCATGCCCCAAGAACGAGTACTCAATGCCAGACGAGTGTCAAACTCTTGTAGGCATGATAGCATCCGACTCTTGTAGGCATGATAGCATCCGACTCTTGTGGAGGGTTTTTGGTAAAAGAACCGGGATGCAGTCTGCCATAAAGTGAGAATTATATTTAAAACGGTGTCTGGATCCAAAAGTGGCGTATAAAGTTTCTCCAATTGAATGACATATCGTGGTACCAAATCATTCCGGTTGCCATAGATATAGTAGAGTATATAAAGTTATATAGATGATGAAGACGAAAGAGAATAGATTACATATGTTCTGGGTTATTAGGTATACATATGTGGGTTATTAGGTATACATATGTTCTGGGTTATTAGGTATAAATACGTTCTGGGTATACAAGATATAAGATAATAGAAGTAATAACAAGTGTAACATAAAAACAGATAAATAAAGAGTAGCAGAATTAAACCCGGCCTACGGCTGGGGAAGGGTAGATATAGACGTCAAACGATCATCTGTGGAGTAAGTATGAAACAAGATAACTATATACTTAAGATGTAGTCAAATAATAAGTAGTCAAATAATAAGTAGTCAAAGAGTAATCAACCAAGTCAAAAATAGGAATTATAGAATACCCATCTGGAGTATCCTATATAGAATATGGATCTATATAAATGGAACCGTATGTAGATAGTAATCCCAAGATCTATAAGTATTATAAGAAGTATCCTTACTTACACTTACCGGCTGGAGGCCATTGGGGCCAATTATTATATACCCAAGATATAAAGACAAGAAGGTTTTGGATAGAACCTACCTCAATATATAAAAAATATAAAAACAGATATATTGATCTTCAACTAGTATGGCGATCGAATTAATCTATAGGGAGGATTTATCTATTGGTTCTGCACCAATACTAATACCTTCTTCTTTTAATGACTATAGATTTTGCTGTAGATCCCCTGAAGATCCCCTTTTTTATTTACTGCACATAATCCGATATGGTGTAATGGCTAGCACAGTTCGCTCTCACCGAGCAGATCGGGGTTCGATTCCCCGTATCGGAGTTCTTTTTTCTTCATAGGGTTCTGTTATAAAAGTCACCTTTTAAATTCTTTACTCCATTATGTATTCGGTGTAAATCTGTAAGTTACTACTATACTTTGATATTTACTGGCTGACTGCATATAAAATGTTTTAATCACGTGTTTGCATATAAATATTTTAGTCACGTGGTTAATCACGTGATCCTTTTCAAAGGTCACGTGCGAGGTGGCAATTCGGAACGCACGGTAATCCCATATGCAGGCACTCCCCCCATCCGACCACCTTTCCAATTCCATTACAATACAGTATAGACTAATAACTATTCCAAAGGGTTTAAGGTGTTTCATCTTGTTTCATCTCGTTTCATCTTGTTTCACATATCTCCGTCCATATCTCCAGATCACGTTCTCTGGATCACGCGCCTTATCGCACGCCCGACACTGCGAGCAAACTCCATACAAAAGGCAACTGAAATACACTTTTCCAACCACTCTCTTTCCGGCAATTGCTTCCCGCTTCGCTATATTTTGCCCGCCACAATGTCAGAATCATTTGGAGAATACGTATCCATTATCGTCTTCGGAGCATCCGGCGATTTGGCCAAGAAAAAGACCTTCCCCGCCCTTTTCGGGCTCTTTAGGGAGGGCCAGTTGCCACCCAAAGTCAACATTATTGGCTACGCCAGATCCGACTTGAAGATCGAGGATTTGCGCCACACTATCAAGGATCACTTGAAATTGGATGATGACAAGGCTAAGGCCAAGGTCGATGACTTTTTGCTGTTGGTGTCTTACATTTCGGGCCCTTATGACAAGCCGGAGGGGTACCAGAAGTTGGAGAAGGCTATTCAGGAGTATGACGAAAAGAACTCTACAAAGAAATCTGAGCGTCTCTTCTACTTGGCCTTGCCACCCTCCGTTTTCTCCGGTGTGGGGGCCCATATCAAGAAGTATAACTACCCAGAACAGGGTAAGTTGAGGTTGATTGTGGAGAAGCCCTTTGGCCGTGACTTAAAGACCGCCCGCCAGATGCAAAAGGATTTGGCGCCATTGTTTACTGAGGAGGAGTTGTACCGTATTGACCACTACTTGGGTAAGGAGATGGTCAAGAACTTGTTGGTGTTGCGGTTCGGTAACCGCATGTTATCGGGAGTTTGGAACAACAAGCACATTTCGTCGGTGCAGATCTCGTTTAAGGAAAAGTTCGGCACAGAAGGCCGTGGAGGCTATTTTGATGATATCGGCATTGTCCGTGACGTTATGCAGAACCACTTGTTGCAGGTGTTGACGTTGCTCACCATGGAGCGGCCTGTTTCTTTTGACCCTGAGGCCGTGAGAGACGAGAAGGTCAAGGTATTGAAGGCCATTGACAATGTCGCAAAGGAGAACATCTTGATTGGTCAGTACGCCAAGTCGGAGGATGGACTGAAGCCTGGGTACTTGGACGACGAGACCGTCAAGGGCGACTCCAAGTGCGTGACATACGCCGCCTTGGGCTTCCAAATCAACAACGAGCGCTGGGACGGCGTGCCATTCGTGTTGCGTGCTGGTAAGGCATTGGAGCAGTCAAAGGTGGAGGTGCGTATCCAGTACAAGCAGGTGGCCAAGGGTATCTTCAACGACATCCAGCGGGACGAGTTGGTGATCCGGATCCAGCCCAACGAGGCGGTGTACTTGAAAATCAACTCCAAGATCCCCGGTATCTCCAACGAGACTTCGTTGACGGAGTTGGACTTGACGTACGCTACGCGTTACTCCAAGGATTTCTGGATCCCCGAGGCATACGAGGCCTTGATCAGAGATGTGTACCTCGGCAACCACGCCAACTTTGTGCGTGACGACGAGTTGGACGTGTCGTGGCAGTTGTTCACGCCCATCTTGGAGCTCATTGAGGGCGACGATGCTCCCACCTTGCACAAGTACCCATACGGGTCCAAGGGTCCAGCAGAGTTGAAGGAGTTTTTGCTGAGATTCGGAGGCTACGTTTTTGACAACGAAGGTTCTTACCAATGGCCTACCACCACCCCCTCGGTTAAGGGCAAGATCTAGACAGTTGCTAGTCAGCAGTTCGTTATAGAGCTGCAATTCGCTATTACACGGGGTTTGCTATAGTAGATCACTAGTAATAGTACTAGTCTAAGGATTAGAATTATAGACGTGTTCAGGACTTATACAGTAAGTATTTCCAGAGGATCACCAAGAAAATTAAGGACCAGGACCTAGAGTATAGTTCCAAGTTACTAGAGTATAGTTCCAAGTTGCTAGAGTATAGTTCCAAGTTACTAGAGTATAGTTCTAAGTTACTATACCAACATATACTATTTTGGGTACTAGAAAATCTATAGCATATTTATATGAAATACTAAAGTAGTAGATTATAGAGGGGGGGGGATCTTATATATTCGCATTTTATGCATGCGGGTTGGAAGGGGGGTTTCATGTTTTGCAACCATGCGAATATAAAAAGGACCCTTCGCACCTCACTAGAATAGCAACCATTTTTTGGGTCCCATATAAAATCATGAGGATATCTTTTTTTGATTGAATCATCTCAGATTAGTTACTAGATTGAATCGCTGATCTTGACTGGCTACAATGTTCCGTTAAGGGAATAATAGTGGAGTGCTGGAGTTGCTCTATTGAGAATGAAATACTACATATCAGTTTTGCTGTGAAATGGCAATTCAAATCGTGACTCTATAGATTCTGATATATTCGACTATAGATGAATATTCGACTATGGATGAATATTCGACTATAGATGAATATTCGACTCTATGGATTCTGATTTATTCGACTCTATGGATGAATAGTCGACTATAGATGCTGATTTATTCTCAAAGACTGATGAAGAACTGGACGACGTTTATTGCTTCAATTGTTTGACTTGATTGATGTGATTCTTGATTATTGGCATATATTGTCCAAGAATAACTATTGTCATTAACTGAAGTTATATGAAACCATACTGCAGATACCTCGCCATGGATCCGTGACCACCCAGATATTGGGTACAACACCGAGACCTCTCCCCACTTGACTGCTGCAATTGAGTTGGACAAGGCCTTACTGGACTTCTCTGACACCTTGGACTCACTTGGCTTGCCCACAAACATTTTGTCTGAGAACGACTTATCTTCAATCTTTGATTGCGTACAAAAACACGTTATTGATAAGATTGATTTGTGGCAATTCTACGTCTTGTATAAGACCCTAATCCTTTTGCAGTTACTGAAGAACTTGTCAAACATTGAACCTGCTGAAGTGCCTCTGAATGTCGACGTCTTGAACTTGAAAGCTGTTTCCAAGTACGTATTTGACTCTACCAATACCGGTCTTGGTTTTGGCGAAACGTTTGCCAAATGCTTACATCTTGATAAGTTGTACACTATTTTGCTCTCCATCACGGGCTCGAGAGACTCTCAGGTTTTGAAACGACAAGGCTAACTCTATCATTGAAGAGATAAATGCAGATTTCTACGCGGAATATGACGACGACATGAAGACAAATTAAAGAACAGGTGGCCGATAGAGCAGATTTTATGAGATTAGCAGAAAAAGGACCAAAATTGGGCCCCAGTACCGCTAAGAACAAGTTTGCTGAAGCATACTTTACTCGCTTCACCAATAACGGCAAGGAGTGGGCTTTAGCCAACAATGGGTGGATTTAGGGTGGAAACCCTCTTGTGGATTTTGCCTCGGATATTTTGCCTCGGATAAGTCAAAAGCATACTTGAGATATGAACGGCGACTTGATGCACTAAGTTGATGGAAAAAGTATGGCTTAAAGAGGCCTTTGGAACTCTCACCAAGAGGATACAGATGGAGATCAAGAAATTAGAGACCAATGAGATTAGAGGGTGTTGGAGATATTGGCCCTTTAGACGGAGTTTCCAGTGAACCACCTTCTTTTTGAATTAAGATAAAGTGGTTATGGTGACCCTATGTCTTCATCAGGGGCTTTTCATCAGTTCTTGGATGCCTCCTGACACTGGCTAAAACAACACCACTTTGTTTGCTACTCTCATGGCATCAGCCACTGACTATAAATATAGGTATACAGTGGATGGAAGTATACAGTGGATGGCATATACTGAGGGTATTACCATTGCCAAGTTGGGCCTCATGACCCTTTTAGCAGGTATCTACCCTGGCAGAACTCTTCCTATGGTTCTTGACGTCGGAACAAACAACAAGCAACTCCAGGACGAGTTTACATGGGCAACAAGTTCCCGCGTGTGAGAGGACACCAAGGGGGAATTTGTGAACAAGTTTATCAAGGCCATAAAGAAGAGATTCTCCTCGGCCGTGTTGCACTACAAGGACTTTGGTATCACCACCGGGCACAAGATGCTTGACATACCATTCTTGTGCTCCATTGGATTACCTGACCCAACGTCTGAATCATTATATTGGATTACTTGACCCAACGTCTGAATCATTATATTGGATTACCTGACCCAACGTCTGAATCATTATATTGGATTACCTGACCATAGACAATGTCTCCTTGCTGGAACATGAAGTTCTTAATGAAGCGATGGAAGTATGTGTTATTAATTGATCCAATTAATAAAATAAGATATATTTAAAAAAAGATAAATACTCAGCATCAATCACAAGAATGAATAACCACAAAATTCCCTAGAAATTTGATGTCCGTGAAAGTGAATGATTGCGGAATGAATGACTACGACAAATGACCACCAAATCTTTCCATACTCGAGTAAAGTCACCTTAGAAGAATTAAAACTGATTGTAAATCCCTTCAATGTATTCCTACAACAATGACCAATCAAAGTATTCCTACAACAATGACGAATCAATTTATGTCTACAACAATGACCAATCAATATATTTCTACAACAATGACCAATCAAAGTATTTCTACCAGAGTCATTTCCCATGGATTCAGTCCACCGATGCGTCCATTTTAAGATACGAATTGAAGTTTGAAAAATGCATTCTATTTAAATATTCATATATTAAAAAGTTTATATAATCTCCAGGTTTATTTGTTATATTTTGATTCATTAGATTAGAACCGAATTTAAATGTTTTTTAATGTTTTTGAATGAACTAGAACCAAATTTGGAACTGTTTTTAAATGTTTTTAACTGTTTTTAAATGTTTTTAAATGTTTTTAAATATATTTAAAAGTATGCTTTTGATTTATGATCTTCTCCTTTTACTGATATTTTTTTCATTTAATATTGGTCTTTTTTATTGGACTGGTTCTGGTTTATTTGTCTTTTTTATTGGACTGGTTCTGGAGTATTGGTCTCTTTTATTGGACTGGATGTGGAGTATTCGCATTAATTTATATACTTCGCACTCTGAAAACAAAGTCAAGAACAATTCCAAACAGTGACAAAAATCGATTTTCTTATAGAAATTCATAAGACTTATATTTTTAGAATCCTTGAAATCTCGTGTTTTCAAATATATACTTTTCGTTCTCCAGAATTTCTAGTTCCTTATTTTGGCTACCCTCTGTGCTCACCCACTCTCCATACAGGTCATCATGTAGTCAGAGTAATTTAGAAGTACAGGATATACAACATTCAAGAATTCCATATGTACATTTAGTAGTGTATAGTAGTGTACAGTAGTGATTTAATAGTGTACAGTAGTGTACAGTGGTGTATAGTAGTGTATAGTAGTGTATAGTCAGTGGTATAGTAGTGTATAGTAGTGCATAGTAGTGTACAGTAGTATAGTAGTGCATAGTAGTATAGTAGTGCATAGTAGTAGTGGTACAGGTAGTAGGATGCAGTACCATCTAATAAATACTGATGATACAATGACTGCTCGTTATTTCAGGGATTGATTTAATTAAACACATCAATCTTTGAAAAGTATAGCTGATAATTTGTTAGTTAGAAATGTTGTGCCAACCTTTGATCCTGCACAATACAGCTGTACTGTACCATAGTATACTATAGAAACCACCACATCACTCTGTCAACATTCACTTTAAACTCACTTTAAGCTGACAACCATGTTCCGAACACTACAGGACACAGTACAGTAGTAAGTAGAGTAGTAAATAGTAGAGTCCTTGGTGTATGCATAATATACGTTGTATGGTCTGGTTACACTCCCTTATGGATTCAAAACACCTTCTAGAGCTATATCTATCCAGGGAAAAAGACTCGTCGTGTGTTTGTTGTTCTCATCAGACATCCATGGAAGGTCATACGGCGGTCACTGGCATACGAGAATTGGGTTCAATGTATGCTACCGAGGAAACTGCGAATGTTCAGGATCTTTCATCACTTAAAAACAACTCCAAACACACCAAAAGACGTCAAATGACCTTCTATCGGGCTCCGGATTTGGTGCTCCTTCACACATGCTTGCAATTATCAAATAACTTTAAACTTGGCGAATCAGTTCCGCTCAATACTGGCAAGTATAAGCCCCCACTGCGGCTACCGGCTAAGGTAACTGTAAAACAGCGGGGTCGTATTTCAACCCTGTCGTCATAGTCGAATCAGACTGGGAAAGAAGAAACTTAGTATCATCATCTTCTTCCAAGTTGACTTATTTGAGAATTATAAGCGCATGTGAAGAAGTACCGCACAGGTTCCACTGCGGTCAAAAAATTTGCTGCTGAAAACCTTGGGGGATTGGCGCGCTTTTTATACCCAACTGCGCGAAGACGTACTGCAGGAATGCTAGGTTACCCGCCCCGGGCTCCTTCACTAGGTATCGGAAAAAGTACTGATTAACTTTTAGCAAGGTCAAGGTAGATTGAGAAGGATTATAATGTTGAAAGTAAAGGAGAAATCTACACACAATTAAAAAAAAATTGTTTGTGTGGAAAAAACATGATATGTCAAAAGCTTCAAATATGAGAAAAAATAAGAGGTCACACCCGGATTCGAACCGGGGTTGTTTGGATCAGAACCAAAAGTGATAACCACTACACTATGCAACCGCTTGTTGAGAAATAATTTTTTGGGAAAGCCAACAGAAAAATATATAAAAATTATTATACAATTCTGGTAGAGCCTTATAAAATGCTACATCACAAAACCAGAGTTGCATCCCCTATATTTATACTTCACCACTTATGCCTCTAAAATTTCCTAACGCTAAGCAGTTTCGCAACATTCTAAACGTACATATTTTGTCCTTCTGGTTATTTTTCTCGGTTCCTGACACTTTTGAGGCTGGTGCATGTGTTGCGAATCACAAAGGTTAAGAGTACCACTCATTTCTTTGCAATGTCAAGCCAGTATAGCTTGATTTCCCTTCATGACGATGTAAACATTTTGCTTGAGCGGACTTCTGAGTCTAGTGAAAGCATGGACTCTGTTCCAGACTTCGTGAACCCGTACACCGGCTCTGGGTATAGAGCAGACGAGCTCTTTGTATTTGACCAAGATCCGTCTTCTCGCAAGCACATAGATGAGCTTCCCGAATGGATCTTTGTATCCAATGAGAAGCTCTGGAAAAGGTATGGAGGTTATGAAGGAATAAACCACAAAAACGAAGGTTCCCATCTGGAATCAATTCCTTTGATTGCTGCAAAAAGCTTAGTTGAAACAGGGCACTTTTTCACTGGGAACTTGCAGCGGCTAGGACCTTCGGGCGGCACATTTTCGTCTTCTTCCTATGATACCTCTTCATCAGGAACACTCACTGAAGCTGAAACACTCACTTATGAACTTGATACATCACTGGTAAAGTCTTCACCAGAAGTTAGTTCACTGGTATATTCTTCGCTGGAAGTTGAATCACTGGAAAATTGTTCACTGGAGTATTCTTCACTGGGAAATTCTTCACTGGAGTATTCTTCACTGGAAGAAGAATCACTGGGAAAGGCCTCATCAGAAGTTGGGTCACTGAGAAATTCTTCACTGGAAATTGAATCACTGGAGATTGAATCACTGGAAATTGAATCACTGGGAGAGTCTTCATCAGAAAATGATACACCACTGGTAAAATCAACTGTGAGCTGAAAATATACTGGCAACTGGCGAGTCCCGGAAAATTTTGTCAAAACAATGCTCGTAACAGAACTTTTCCAAGCAACCAAACAGAAGCACAGATACTCAAAAACAATGAACCCATTGTGACCAAGTCTTATTTCCAAACATTCAATGTCTGATCCAACATCCATCAACCCTTCACATGAATACATCGATTCTCATATTCAAACCAGACGGTTAATAAGAACAAATCAACCATCCTTCACCATTCTTTGACCAGAAAATGGTTAATTGAAGTTATCTTCGAACTGTATCTCTAGGCAAGAACGAATCAGCAAAACTATCTAGAGCCTCAAATAATCCAGGAAAATCAGAATTCAATTGGACATGATATTCAAGAAGCAAGATCTCATCATCTAGCGTAATACTAGCCTCAACTGATACACAACACTAGCCATAACTTAGACTCATGGTCTTGGAAGCATGTAACGAAAGAATCTTTCCTGGATTCAAATTGAATAATCTTTCCTGGATTCAAATTGAATAATCTTTCCTGGATTCAAATTGAATAATCTTTCCTGGATTCAAATTAAAAAATCTTTCCTGGATTCAAATTGGAACGCTAGAAAAAGTATCAGCTTAGCATTTCTGGTAGCTCATAAAAGTATACCTTTTTCCGCGACATGGGGGCAGGCCCCTTATTTATACCCATGCGCGATTTTTGCAACCTCGTAAATAATTGCAGCCCCTTAATTCCTGCAATATATAAAGACAGCCCCCCGCCCATATGCTTCAATTTTTTGTAACTTTTTCACAAAGCTTTTTCTTGACTACACTTTGATTTTGCCTTTGCAAATATCTTGGAAACTGATATCTTCATCTCCACAGGCATCTTTACCCCCCAGAAAACCCTTACCCAATATAAGTGATTTTAGTCATTTGGATTCATAGCAATACGTTAGATTCACAAGAATCATCTTTTCAATTAAGCGTACTTAAATTCATTGACTAATCCAGGGTTATATAAGTCCCTAAATTTACAACATCTTCAAAAGTCGAAAACCCTCCAAAGACTTGATTGTTCAAAAGATGCAAACCTTCAAAGCCTAAAGTCATAAAAGAGAAAGAGTCAAAGTTTCCCCTGTCGAAGAAATGCGTGGTATAAACCTCAATACATGATGCTTTACGCAGAAGTCAAGAAAAGGTACAAGCAGTGAGCAGAAGAACCTGCATATGGACAACGTGTCTGCAGGAACGAATTGCCGAGACCAGTGCATCCGGCGCGCACAGGAATTTGACACCGCATAAGTCGTCCAAGCTATCAACACTTAGTCTCTCATGTCCAAAAGAAGAGCTTACCCACAACCGCAATATGCCGCCACTCCGCAGCCTGTGGCGGCTGCTCAGTTCAATCAAGGTTATGGCGCAGACCAGTTACATCAAAACTTCAACAACATGAACCTCAACCCGGCTGTTACTCCAGTTGATCCAACAGGCATGGCCAACGGTGCTCCTCTCGCCAATGGTGGCTACCAGCCCCAATATGGTGCTCCTGCTGGAGGTTACAGTCAATTCGGCCAGCAAGCGGGCCAGTATCAACAACCAGCACCTGCTACTCCTAACTTTGGTCAGCAAGGTGCAGCTCCAGCACAATACGGCGATTACAACGCAGGTATGGCCCCTCTGACCCCTTCGGGATACCAGATGGACGGCGGCCAGTCCTTGCACTTGAATGAATTGTACACCACGGACTTATCAAAGGAATTACCCCCCTCCATCAGTGATTTGGCTTTACCACCTCCCCCTATCATCTTGCCAAGCACCTCCCAGCTTATTCCGTCAGCAGAGGGAAGCAACGCCAACCCCGACTACTTTAGATCGACATTGAATGTGATTCCAACCACAGGATCTCTTTTGAAGAAGTCCAAGTTGCCATTGGCTTTGGTGGTCAGACCCTACAACGACTTGCACGACGCCGACGAACAAATCCCCGTTACCAGAGACACCACCATCTCCAGATGTCGCCGTTGCCGTGGGTACATAAACCCTTTTATTACATTGACTGACAGCTACAAAAAGTGGAGGTGTAACTTTTGTGGTTTGCAGAATGATATTCCAGCTGCCTTTGATTATGATGATGTGACCCAAAGAGCCACCAACAGGTACGACCGTGTGGAATTGAATCACTCGGTGGTTGAATTCGTGGCTCCAAAAGAGTATATGGCCAGAACTCCTCAGCCCATCGTCTACACTTTCATCATTGACGTGTCTGCAGACGCAATTAACTCCGGCATGACCTCCACGGTGTCAAGAACGATTTTGGAGAGTTTGGACAGAATTCCAAACAGAAATAAGACCGCGAGAATACTGATCATTGGTGTGGACTCATCGTTGTACTACTTTAGATTCAAAGAGGGCTTGGTGGATGCTCCTGACATGTTGGTGGTGTCGGACATTGACGAACCTTTCTTGCCTTCGCCAGAGGGATTATTGATTAACTTGGACGAGAACAGAAAGTCCATTGAGAAGTTGTTATTCGAGTTCCCCACTTACTTCGAAGGAACTGCTAGCAAGAGTTTCGCTTTGGGCCCCGCTTTGAGAGCAGGCCACAAATTGATCTCCAGCATTGGAGGAAAATTGGTGGTGTTCTCATCGAGCTTGCCTAATGTTGGAGAAGGAAAATTGGCAGTGAGAGACGAGGCTGCACACTCTGGAAAGCCAAAGGAGTCCCAGGCATTGTTGACAGCTGCAAACTCGTTCTACAAATCGTTTGCTGTGGAGTGCAACTCGGCACAAGTCACCATCGACTTGTTCTTGACAGGCTCCAAGTACCAGGATGTGGCCACGTTGTCTAACTTGCCCAGATTCACGGCCGGTCAAACGCATTTCTACCCCTCGTGGATCTGCACAAAAATCGAAGATGTCACCAAGTTGTCGAAAGAAATCAGCGAGCATTTGTCGATGGATATCGCTTTGGAAGCAGTGTTGAGAGTTAGATGTTCGGCCGGCTTCAGAATGAGTGGATTCTTTGGAAACTTCTTCAACAGATCGTCGGATCTCTGCTCGTTCCCTACTTTCCCAAGAGACCAAGGCTACGTGATTGAAGTCAGTATCGAAGAGACAATCCCCAAGTCTGTGGTGTTCTTCCAGGCCGCGGTGCTACATTCCACGTGTTTTGGGGAGAGAAGAATCCGGGTGATGAACTTGGCCATCCCAACGTCGCCAAAGTTGGACGACATTTATGCGTCGGCCGACCAATTGGCTATCACCAACTACTTCACTCACAGGGCCATCGAACGTGGATTGTCCAGCACGTTGGCATCGGGCCGTGAGTACTTGATCAAAAGCATTGTGGATATCTTGAATGTGTACAAGAAAGATCTCGTGCCAGGAAACGTGACCGGGTCGTCTCCGCTCCAGTTGTCGACCAACTTGAGAATGCTCCCCTTGTTGATTTTCTCGTTGACCAAACATTTGGGATTCAGGGAACAGAGGGTGCCTGCAGACCACCGGGCCATTGCGTTGAACAACTTGGGCTCGTTGCCTCTTGCTCACTTGGTCAAGTCCATCTACCCCACGGTCTACTCGTTGCACAACATGGACGACGAGTGTGGGTTGGCTCAAGAATATGTCCAGATCAACGAGGAGACAGGCGAGGAGGAAACCATTACCAGCACCGAGATCTTGTTGCCGGAGCCAATTAACGACACCAAGGCATCGTGGCAGACGTACGGGTTGTACTTGATCGACAATGGATCGGAGCTCTTCTTATGGGTGTCTGGAGATGTGGTGCCCGGGTTGGTACAGGACTTGTTTGGAACCGACAACTTGTACAGCATTCCAACCGGCAAAACTGAGCTCCCCGAGTTCAGCGAGGAGGAGTCCAGCTTCAACTACAAGGTGCGGCAGATTGTTGGTAAGGTACGGGAGCAGAAGGACTCGGTCACATGGAAGAGTTTCTACGTGATCATTGGCGGATCGTCCAACGAGCCCATTGAAATGACGCAGCAAAGAGACTTGATGGCATTGCGGTTGTGGGCTTTGAGCTGCTTGGTCGAAGACAAGTCGCAGTTTGAGCAAGGCTACAGAGAGTTCTTGGCCAGCTTGAAGAGCAAAATCGCTGTTTAGTTAGCGTATGAAAATCAGTTAATGTACGACAGTACTATAGTACACTAAATTTTATTGTAAATAAAGTTAGTAGTTTGAGCCGAGGACGACCGGAAGTGGTGCCAGTTCCGGGGCTTATATCCAGTTCCGACCTATTGACTGGGGTCTTTTCATCCTATCCGCCTACAAATATATTGAGTCAATTAGCCATTCCATGGACTCAAAATAGTTTTAAGAATAATATATCTGAGTAAGAAGCTCAAATTCCAGGTGTTTATGGAATTAAAGAAAGTACGCCATGGTCACGTGACCAGTTCCGAGGTATCAATGCATGGTCCTGCATATAACGTATCAAAAAGAACTTTATATATCAAAATGGGAATACCTCCACATGGACCTGGATTTTCATTACGGTACTATACTACACTAAATAAGCCAATTCTGGTTCCAATATGCGTATATGAATGTCACTCATGCACTAGACAGTAAACAGGATAGAAGGAAATTAAGACTCAATGACCTGAATGGAGTCCTGAAAATGCCTCCTGGCAACCCCCGTTAATGTCGTTTCCACTGCATTTGAAATAGCCTCATACTGTGAACGCAAGTTCCGGGCTATAGGACCACCACGGGCCAAAGTCACAGCCAAAGATTTCTTAAATTTATGAGCCAAGCGTTCATAAAATACATCCTCAAGCAGCGAGCCAAGCGACAGTTCCAAAATAGTCAAAAGAGAGCGAGGAGAATGGTCAGAAAGCTCTTGTACAGCCAAAACCTCTATCATCTTCAGCACAAAAGTGGACAGCGCCTGTGCCACATCCTTAAAAGTCGAAACCAAGATCCGAGGCGATTGAAGAGCCCTTGTTAAAGAAGTAAGAGAAACTTGAATAGATTTGGTAATAGCAGCCAGTTCCATGAGCATTAAAAAGTCATTTGGGTGCAAGAGCTGAAACGCAGCTAAATTGTATTGTAGCAACTTATTGGAGCCCACAAATGAGTTATGATGACCCAAGTCATGTGAAATGCTTGTAGATAATTGGGAACAGAAAAGAGTAAGTTTCTGAATAAGTTGTGGCCGGTAGTCCTGCACAAGACGCACGGGTCGAAGTATTTCCATAAAACCTCCGGAATAAAGCAGCCGATCATTTTGAACTTGATTAGATTTAAACCCATTTCTAATTTCATTGCTTTCATTTTTCAAATCTTGGGAAATCTTGGTTTCAGTCTTGATATCATCTGCAGGATAAAACAGTAATAATTGCTTATAAAGACGAGCCATTTTCACCACACCATCACCATCAATATGATTATAAATATCCAGATTCTTCCCATTGATTTCATTCTGTTCATTCAATTGTTGAACAAATAAAATAAAAAATGTACACCCTCTTAGTAATTGTAAAGTTTCATGGACTCTCAGAAATGCATTATTCATACGCACTGCGGACTCATATGGACCCACCACCTCATGTTCAATCCGTTTATAAGTATTTTGAAGTCTTTTATTGGAAGGTAAAATCTCTTGATTAAGATTGTTATTTACCAAATCCACAGAAAAAAGGTTTTGAAGAAGTTCATTATGGTGGCTTGAAGTAAGGCTTTCGATTCGTTTCTCACATTCAACTGCATCAAAGTGAAGTTTCTTTAAAGCTGTCTGTATATCGAGTTCTGCATCTTGTAGGACATTTGTAGCTTTAAGAAGAGAAGTAGCGAAGGGAACTGCTTCAAAATTGGGTTCAAGGAATGCTTCAAACTCTTCAATCTGTGACATAGTAGTGTAGTTTTAGGGTTAAGTATGAGTTTTGGTGGCCGATAGTGCGAGTGTTGTGTGCAGGTTTTAGAGATGAGTATGTGCAGGTTTTTATACTAGTAGTATTTTCAAGGTGTACTACTACTCTGTAATCTGTACTAGTAGTCAGTCTATAATTTGTAGTCAGTCTATAATTAGTGGTCAGTCTATAATTAGTAGTATGTATAAGAAGGCAGTAGTCAGTAGTCATTAATCTGTAATTAGTAATCTGTACTAGTAGTCAGTACTAGTAGTAGTCAGTACTAGTAGTAGTAGTCAGTATAAGAAGTCAGTACTAGTAGTAGTCAGTAATAGTAGTATTTTCAAGGAGTACTAGTACTCTGTAGTTAGTATCAGTAATCAGTAGTCAGTAGTCAGTAGTCAATAGTACTAGTAGTCAGTAATTAATATCAGTTAGTAGTCAGTAGTAGTCAGTATAAGAAGTCAGTAGTAGTAGTAGTAGTCAGTAGTAGTAGTAGTACTAGTAGTCAATAGTAGTGGTGGTCAGTATAAGAAGTCAGTATTCAGTAATCAGCAATAAATAGTACTAGTAGTCAGTACTAGTCAGTAATCAATAATAGTCAGTAATCAATACTAGTAGTCTATAATAGTAGGCAATAGACAATTATAGAAGCTGAAGTAGTATTAGTCAGTAGTCTATATATGAAGTCTGAAGTCTATATAAGAAGTCTGTAATCAATAACAGTACATTCAAGGAGTACTTAGTCAATAGTAGTACTCAGTAGTACTCAGTAGTACTAGTAGTCAGTAGTCAGTAGTCAGTACTTAGTACTAGTAGTCAGTAAGAAGTCTATAGTCTGTAGTAGTCAATAATATTGGTCTGTACTAGTAGTAGTCAGTATAAGAAGTCTGTACTAGTAGTTAGTACTAGTAGTAAGTAGTAGATCAAAGAGTACTTAGTCTGTAATAGTAGTAATCAATACTAGTAGTCAGTACTTAGTACTAGTACCTGTAGTATTAGTGGTGGTTTGTAGTCTGTAGTCTGTGATACTAGTAGTACTAGTCCGTAGTCTGTAATAAAATCAGTAATCAGTACTAGTAGTCAATGAGAGTCAGTAGTCTATAATCAGTAGTCTATAATCAGCAGTCTATAATAGTAGTAGTCAGTATAAGAAGTCTGTAATCAATAGTACTTAGTCAGTAACTGTAGTAGTCAATAGGCAATTCTAGTAGCTGTAGTAGTAGTCTGTACTTAGTACTAGTAGTCTGTAGTCTGTAATCACTAATGGTAAATTCAAGGAGTACTTAGTCAATAATAGTAGTCTGTAGTTAGTACTAGTCAGTAATACATAGTACTAGTAGTCAGTATGCAATAATAGTAGTCAGTAGTCAGTCATTAGTACTAGTAGTCAGTAATCAATAATAGTAGATTCAGGGAGTACTTAGTCAGTACTAGTAGTCAATGATAGTCAATAGAAAATAATGGTACTAGTCAGTAGTATTAGTCAGTAGTCAGTATAGGAAGTCAGTATAGGAAGTCAGTATAGGAAGTCAGTACTAGCAGTAGTAATCAGTAGTAGTCACTTCTAGTAGTCTGTATAAGAAGTCAGTACTTAGTACTAGTCAGTAATCAATAATAATCAGTACTAGTAGTCAGTCATCAATAGTAGTCAGTAATCAGTACTAGTAGTCATTAATCAATACTAGTAGTAGTGGTCAGTAATCAATAGTACTAGTCAGTATAAGAAGACAGTAGTCAGTACTAGTCAATAGTAGTCAGTAGTAGTAGTAGTAGATTTAAGGAGTACCAGTAGTCTGTAGTACTAGTAGTCAGTATAGGAAGTCTGTAGTCTGTAGTCTGTACTAGTACTAGTAGTCAGTAATACTAGTAGTAGTAGTCTGTAGTCAATAGTCAGTATAAGAAGTCAATAGACAATTATAGTAGCTGTAGTCAGTATAAGAAGTCAGCAGTAGTAGTAGTAGTAGTAGTAGTAGTAGTAGTAATAGTAGTAGTAGTCAGTAATCAATACTAGTCAATAATAGTAGTCAGTAGTCAGTATAAGAAGTCAGTAGTAGTAGTAGTAGTAGTAGTCAGTAGTCACTATAGGAAGTCAGTAGTACTAGTAGTAGTAGTAGTCTGTAGTCAATAGTCAGTAATCAGTAATAGTACTAGTGGTCAATAGTAGTAGTCTGTAGTAGTCTGTAATAGTCAGTCATCAATAGTACTAGTCATTAATCAATACTACTAGTACTAGTCAGTAATAGTAGTACTAGTAGTAGTCAGTATAAGAAGGTCAGTAGTACTAGTACTAGTAGTAATAGTAGTAGTAGTAGTAGTAGTAGTAGTAGTAGTAATCAGTACTTAGTAGTAGTAGTAGTACTAGTAGTAGTAGTATAAGAAGTCAGTATAGGGTATACAGTTTTGATTGGAAAAGCAAGGGCCGCTAAGAAGGCCAGGGACTTTGTGTTGAGCAAGCACAAGATTTATATTCAAGCCATCAACTTCCCCCGGTTCCAATTGGAGAAGAACGCTTGAGAATCACGCCTACCCCCGGCCACGGGCCTGAGATTTCAAAGGACTTGAACCAGGGTGTCGACAGTGAGATCACTGAGTTGGACTTGCTTAGAAATAATGACTGGGCCAAGAAACGTGGTTTGTGCGGAGTTGGAAACGACAATGCCGTGTCACTAGAGCACATTTGGACCGATTCGCAATTGGTCTGTCTTGACCAACACCCACTTGAATCCAAACGTGATTGTCCCAATCTTTACCCCAATGCTGGGGTTCAGGAGTCTCTATTTAATGGCAGTAGTAATCAGTACTAGCCACTAGTAGTCGGTACTAGTGTGTAATCAGTAGTAGTAGTAGTAGTAGTAGTCTGTAATCAGTAGTCTGTGCTAGTAGTAGTAGTAGTAGTAGTAGTAATAGTGGTAGTAATAGTACTAGTAGTAGTACTAGTAGTAGTCAGTATAAGAATTCAGTACTTAGTACTAGTCTGTACTAGTCTGTAATAGTAGTAATCATTAGGCAATTATAGTAGTCTGTAATCAGTACTAGTAGTAGTAATCAGTACTAGTCAGTAGTGGTCAGTCATCAATAGTTCTAGTGAGTATAAGAAGTCAATACTAGTACTAGTGGTCAGTAATCAATAGTCAATAATCAATAGTCAGTAATAGTAGTAGTAGTAATAGTCAGTAATCAGTAATAGTAGTAATCAATACTTAGTAGTAGTAGTAGTAGTAGTCAGTATAAGAAGTCAGTAGTAGTTCTTAATGGTTCCATAGATTGGTACGCTGGTGGAATGGTCTTTTATCAAACATGTAATTGAAGAGATACTTGAAATCTTAGTTCTTTATATTATGGCAGCAAAGTAATACCAGGAAATTCATTTTGACCAACTTAATGTTACTCTAAACCCACGGCGTATGTGCAGGACCCAATAAAAACATGGGTTCAACAAATATGGGTCCAAATATGGGTCCAAATATGAGTCCAAATATGGGTCTATTACAGAAGTTCAAAAGAAGTTAGTTATGATTTTATTAAAGGGAATGATATATTAATACTTGGACCAAATCACTTATAAGTGAAAAGCATAGTGTGTGGCTTTCAAACTGTGAAGTGAAACGACTTGGATCTCCCAATAATTTCTTGGGAATAAACATTGAAGTCAGGAACAATACAATTGATTTGAATCAAACCCAAAGAATATGCTGTGAATTTGGAATGAGGAATACTTCTACGGAAAGTATAAAGAACTCTTTCATCAGCAGACAGAAGAAGAGAGGGTATATGCAGGATTCCCGAAAGAGAGTACAATAACCCTTTAAAATGGCCAGGAGATGAAAAAAGAACCATTTCAAATGATGGGATACATTATACACTACTCTATTTTAATATTGCTATTACTATATATACTAGTTATTCCCACCACCTCGATGTAGATGCGACAGAACGCTATTGAAGCGTAAAGTGGTACTATGGGTTCCATTGGTGACTTCAACTTTAGAATGGACTTGCCCATTGAACAAGTGAAGCAATTGATTAAAATAAATGAATACCAAAAGCTCTTCCAGTATGATCTGCTCAATAAGCAAATGGCCCATGGTGACTTGTTGACTACTTTACTTGGTCATGTGCTCCCATCAACCCATTAGACCCCACACCCAAATTCCAAGAAATGGCTTGAAATTTCTATGAATAGGAAATTTCTATGAATAACAAAATCCTAAATAACAAAATCCTAAATAACAAAAACCTAAATAACAAAATCCTTTTTTGGTATTGCACAATCGACTATTCTCTATGGCTAACATTTCGCACATACTCGAACTGTTGTGCGTTATTCCTAACATTCGAATAAGTAGGAACCCCAAAAAAAACCGTACACCGCTCATTGGTCTTTAATACTCTAATAAGGTACTTCAGTGATAGTCTCAGTCATTTCTATTTTGTTAAGCTAGTTATATGTATAACTCTTTCTGTCTCTATATAATTGGACTGTTTCATACCTTCAAAAGTGGGAACTCCGCTTTATATTGTTGAACAGGCAAAATGTTAGATATCACATGGGTCAATATGTATTTTCAGATGAACAATAAGCTGATGAAATCAGACGGAGGGATCGGTCTAAGGAGGTTTAAAAAGGGAAAGAAGGGAAAGAAGGGAAAGAAGGGAAAGAAGGATGTGGTGAGTCTGTGGTTGAAATTGAAGGAGTAACCATGTTATGACCAGAAAGGAAACATATAAAAGCAGAATCTCTTTGAATCAGCCTTGAGCCTGGAGTCAGCCTGGTACTTTGCATCCACAATAAAAGAACCAAGATGATAGATCTCTTAAACTAACAATTGAGAAAGACCATTCCACTCTATAATAGTAGTCTATAATAGTAGTCTATAATAGTAGTCTATAATAGTAGTCAGTAGTTAGTACTAGTCAGTAATCAGTAATCAGTAATCTGTAATCTGTAATCTGTAATCTGTAATCTGTAATAGTCAGTAGTCAGTAGTCAGTAATCAGTACTAGTCACTACTAGTAGTAACAATTGAGAAAGACCATTCCAAGTACCATCTATGAAACATTAACCACTCTAATAACTAAGGCACTCTAATAACTAAGAACCCTAATAACTAAGGCACTTTAATGTGCACGACCCGAAGTGAAGATAAACCAATGGTTATAACTCATCAGCAACCATTTGATATCCAAGTGATCATCTACTAACACTTCTAGTATGGAACACTTGGCCATAGTATTCTCTTGATGGAATGTATACTAGAGAACATGGATTCCTGAATACAGAATGGTCATAGTATGGTTTGGGAACTCTTGGTGCAAAGAGACATTGTTGCTAAGCATAAAACATGCACTCTTCATGAGTGATATATAAGTCTTGATNAGTATGGTTTGGGAACTCTTGGTGCAAAGAGACATTGTTGCTAAGCATAAAACATGCACTCTTCATGAGTGATATATAAGTCTTGATGATTCATATCTTGGATTTTCATGATTTTCATGGTTAGAGATTTCATGATTAGAGCTGGTTAGAGGTGGTTAGTCATGGGTAGTTGTCCAGATTCAGTCCTTTCTATTTGTTAAGTTAGTTATATGATAACTCTTTCTGTCTCTTATTTAATTGGACTTTTCATACCTTCAAAAAGTGGGAAACTCGCTTTAAAAACTGAGAATCTCGCATTGAGACGTGTTCAACAAGTTAGACCAAGATGGACTTATTGGAAAAGACTTGTTCAAGCAATTTGTATTGTAGAACCAAATGCAGGAACTAGAATTGAAGGAAATCGTTCAAAAATACCACTTGTTCAACAACGACTGGCCCGAACCGTTCTTCCCTGTTTCACAGGAGATCTGCTATAATGAAGCTTTGAGAAGACGACTCTAGGTGTTGCAGATTCCAGGCTGCAGATTCACTAGCTTCAGAATCACCAGCTGCAGATTCCAGGCTGTAGAAGGCCCAGATATCTCAGGCCAGTGATGAGTAGTCTTGCATTGAATATCACGAGAATGCAACTATGACCAATGATAACGAGTGGATGGTTTGAGGTGGTTCAAATGGAAGTACTGGAGTTGAGTATTTGGACTTGAACCGTGCGTCCACGCCATATGGCCATGACTCTGTTCTTTCGCCTCAATGGCATGGACAACAATTCTATAGAGGGAATCCGCTTTATAGACCAACGACAGACGTGGATCCACGGCTCGAGTCTCCGTCTGCCTCATCCTTCCAACCGTTCTAATTAAACCTCATTCTTAATTCTTCTTAATTCTTCTTAATAAGATTTCTTTGGCCTCTGATACATCCTTCATCGGAGTTATCACCATAAATTCCTTAAACACCTCTTCTTGACTGTTCCTGCACAAAGGGCTTCCCTTCTGTCTCGTATTGGATTCTCCCTTCTCTTGTTTCCGATACTCGGCCCGTTCCATTTTAGTTCGCTGCCGGCTCTCTTGTATAATTACATCTGCCCCTCCTGCATACTAAACTTGTGAATTTAATATCCACTGCCCATGAGACCTGTGAGTCTCATACGTTCAACACTAACTAGCATCTCATGAAGTAACCCCAAACATCCGCATCGACCACTACAATCGGTTCGTCTCTTCTACTACTATATACACGACTTTCATTCTTTATTTTAAGCGACACTTGATGTCGTCGTTTTTTCACTCCTGGATACCTTTGGACGTTATTGGTATTCATTGGTGATGCATATAATTGCGCACAATGTGCAGGACGTGGCCAAGAAGAAAAGAGTAGTGGACAATTTCTATGCATAATATCAGATCCTTTTTTGTCAATCATAAAGTTAATATTGACTGTGTGTGGAGAAATACGAGTTCAAGGAGATTTACTATATACACACTATATACACACTATATACACACTATATACACACTATATACACACTATATACACACTATATACACACTACATACTTTCTACATACTTACTACACTGTATAACCTAAGGTATATATTCTCTTGAATGATATAATGGGTTCCTAGATTTAAGTACATATCAACTAGACTTGGAGGTAGATTTTCTGCAAGTGGTTCCGGATTTGGAACAATTGGCTCCGGATTGGGAGGTGGTATTGTATATACTCCTGCAGCAGCCTCTGCATTTGGAACCCCGCAACTGGATTTGGAACTACCGGATCCGGTTTTGGAACTGGTGCTGCAAGTGTAATGCAGCAGTCTCCGCATTTGGAACATTCAGATCCACTTTGGGTGCTTTCTACTAGTAGTTGTACCTATCTGTACTACTCTACAGTATATACTTTAATGGTATCACTACATCATGGAAGCATCGGAAATGTATAGATATATGAAAGTACCAGACATATCTACCATCTCAGCACCCTTCTGAGTCACTAACTAGTGACAGTCAGAGACTTGTTGAGTGAAACAAGATGCAACAGTAAAAACAAGCTGTGATGGTCAAGTTATAGTCACTCAAACATCGAGGACCTCTTCCCCATTCACACTTCTGGCCCAAACTTGCATAGGTGCATACAGCTAAACAAACTTGTTGGTTTGAGCCTAGTATGCCTCATACATTGGTGCAGTTTCCCATTCGATGCCCAGGCCACTCATAGGAATAACATCCTCTTGTCCATCGGACTCAGTACCCATCTTAAAGGGCAAGAGGTAGATGTCCACCTCAGTACAGCATTCCACGGTAGCATTGGTGAAAATCGTTCGTGTGGAGATGTAATTGAAAGCATCATAGTTGGGGCATGAGAAGAATTTGGTTTGAAGCTTGTTTTGTTCATCAAGTTTAAGTTCTTGACGAGGTACATCTATACCTGAGGTCAAAATGTCATGATAAACTCCCACGGTCGCGTTTTCACTTGTGGTTGTACTCACTGCGTACTTTCTGTCTTGAAGAGAGACTTCAATTGGGGGTTGGGGGCCTTTTCCATGAGAAAGCGCTTCGTTCTCTTCCAGTCCAAGCTTGACTCCAAAGAGGGGCTCAAATTTGTCTTGGTAGTTCACAAAGAACATTAATGGGCCTTCATTTGCCTGCTCTTCTCCTTCACTTGGTCTAGAGCTCTTGTCACCTTCTTCACCTCCTTCCAAACCAGTTTTGTCACCTTCTTCACCTCCTTCCAAACCAGTTTTGTCACCTTCTTCTCCTCCTTTCAAACCAGTTTTGTCACCTTCTTCTCCTCCTTCCAAACCAGTTTTGTCACCTTTCAAACCAGTTTTGTCTCCTTCTTCTCCTCCTTCCAAACCAGTTTTGTCACCTTTCAAACCAGTTTTGTCACCTTCTTCACCTCCTTTCAAACCAGTTTTGTCTCCTTCTTCACCTCCTTTCAAACCAG
>NLAC01002180.1:803-37894 GCA_002374635.1 Metschnikowia sp. 04-218.3
TTCTTCTCTTCTTCTCTTCTTCTCTTCTTCTCTTCTTCTCTTCTTCTCTTCTCTTCACTTCTCTTCTCTTCTTCTCTTCTTCTCTTCCTCTCTTCCTCTCTTCTCTTCTTCTCTTCTCTTCACTTCACTTCTCTGATTGCATCCAAGACCACCGACTTGATCTTATAGCCATGCACATTTTGATCCGGAAAAACCCCCGTTTCCAAATCTTTCTTGTAGCTGTTCAAAGCAAGCACTGCATCCAGCTCAAAGTCCATATACTGCTTAACAAACTTAGCCTTTGGACTATCATTCATTCCCAACATATCAGCCATCACCAATACTTGCCCAGACACAAAAGGTCCTGCACCAATACCAATCGTGGGGATGGAGACGCTGGAAGTTATTAACTCCGCTAGCTTATTGGGCACACATTCCACTACAAGGGCAAAACACCCAGCTTCTTGAAGCGCATAACAATCTCTAAGAATCCGCCGAGCCCCTTCCTCGGTGGTCCCTTGTACTTTATACCCTCCAATCACATTATGTTTCTGAGGAGCTAGACCCACATGGCCAATCACAGGAACCCCTGAACCCACGATTTGGCGAACGCGATTGGCTGACTCTTCTCCGGCCTCGATTTTTACCGCCTGTGCTCGCCCATACTTAATGAGCTTGATACACGTATTAATGGCCTGAGAATCACTGCTTTCAAAAGTGCCAAATGGAACATCCGCCACTATAAGAGATGTGCTATTCCCCCGAGCCACGGCTTTGATATGGTACAAAAACTCCTCGAGTCCGATCTCGTTCGTATCCTCGTACCCAAGCGCCACCATGGCCAACGAATCGCCCACAAGGGCAATATCCACATCGGCCTTTTCGGCGATTTTGCCGGTGATGTGATCCCACGCCGTGACTACGGAAATGGGATGTTTGGCTTGATACCGCTTTTGGATGGTACTTATGGTGTTTCGGGGCTTTGCATTATAGGCAGAATATCTGGGCGGGAACGAGGAGAAGAAACGGCGGAACATGGGGTCGTCTTTTCGCAACTCGTGGGTTATACGAGGTGAGGAAAATTGTCTTGGGCTTGTCCTGCATATACACCCACGCCCACTCTTTCCAACATTTATAATGGTTCCCAAAATGTTGTTTAGCTATTAAAGCTTACAGATATCCCAATGGGGTAATTGTAAGAAGCTGGATTTGCTCCTATGGAATTTTGTTGCGTCGGATTGCCTATTCCGGCTAGATTTCCGACGTGCTCACGTGATATATATCACTACCTTTCTTTACTTCCGCCACACACCAGTTCCGAGAGTTCTACTAACCAAATTGGGGTTGATGAAATGTGGAGTCCGTGTCTTTCGAAAGATATCTATTTTTTTGGAATAACCTATACTATGGTCCTATACTATGGTCCTGTATAATGTCCGGTATATAAAGTCCTGTATATTGTCCTGCATAAAGAGCAGCATAAATTTTGGCCTTTTCGGCCTTTTCGGATTAAATCGACCATATCAATATAAGATCCTTCACTGGAGTCTCAAAAGATTTAATACCAAAACATACTTCTTCAAAGAGAGTAAACTCTTGGTATCTTTTCCGGGAATATGTGAGGCCTGCATATAAGCCCCGGAAATGGGTAATCCGACCGAGGAAGTTGCTGAAGTCACGTGATGTGTGCCTTAAAAAATGCAATCCCCCCTATAGCAACCACCACGCCAGATGCAAAGTTCTTGGCAAGAAATTTTTGTCTTGCAGTCGTCAAAAGTCTGGAACTCTAAAAAAAACTCTTTTTTTTTTTGTGGGGGGGAGGATAAAACGACCTGAGTCAATAGGTCGGAACTGGATATAAGCCCCGGAAGTGGGCCATTCCGGCCCCACCACCCACGGAACTCCACCAACACTGGACCAACCGGTTTTTACCCAAATACCGGTCTATACAGCTAAAGTGGATGGGTCTCTAAAGCATATCGAATAGTATATATTATATTATATATGGTATTACTGGTACATTTGCACTGGATTATGCATGTGTAGTTCCGAGGGAGACCCGGAATAGCCTAAACTGGTCTAGCTCGAAGCTTAGACATTATGACCAATAGTACCCAATGATTTGATCCATTAGAATATGTAAACTATTGCATGAAAGAAAAGGAGTAATATTGAACGAGATAACTGTTTGATGACTTAAATCCTGTATGTAGTGTTGTGGTACTGTATATAGTGTTTTAAATCCTGCATATAGTACTATTAACCTGTATATAGTGTTATAAACCTGCATATAATATTCCAAAACCTGCATGCTGGCGTATATAAAGCAAGTCAATCTCCCATATTCAAACCCCAGATTCAAGTACATTCACAACTACAACCTCTTTCATAGCCAAAATTACAATGAATATCAATACATCATTCCATATGAACCACACGTGCTTACGCATAAAAGACCCAAAAGTCAGCATCCCCTTCTACCAAAAGCACTTTGGCATGCAATTGGTCAACCACTTCATCATGGATGGTTTCACCCTTTATATGATGGGTTACAAAACCAGTACCCCTAAAAACTGGGCAAATAGACAAGGTATTTTGGAATTGTGTCATAACCATGGAGTAGAGAATGACTCCAATTATAAGTTGAACAATGGAAACGCCCACACGTTCAGGGGCTTTGGCCACATTTGTATAAGTGTTGATAACATTGAAGCGTGTGAAAAAACGCTTTTGGCCAATGGAGTTCTGTTCAAAAAGAAATTGAGTGATGGTAGACAGAGCAATATTGCATTTGCCTTGGACCCTAATGGGTACTGGATTGAAATCATTGAACATGGAAAAGGGAAAAAGGTTAGTGGTTCAGAGGTGGATGAATATAAATTCAATCATACCATGATCCGAGTGAAAGATGCTCAGAAATCATTGGATTTTTACCGCAAGGTATTGGGGATGAAATTGTTCACCAAGAAAGAACATGCTAGGGCCAAATTTGACCTTTACTTTTTGGGGTATGAACATGATGTTGATTTCAAGGAAGGACTGATGGGACATTCAGAACTTGCAGGTCGGGAAGGAGTTATTGAATTGACACAAAATTATGGTACAGAAAATGATGATAAGTTCGAAGGGTATCATAATGGGAATTCTACTGAAAATGGTGCACTTCAAGGCTATGGCCATACTTGTGTATCATGTGATGATCCCGAGCAGTTTTGTTTGGAGATTGAAGGACAATTCGGTGATTCCGTTGAGTGGTCTGTCAAGTATAACCAGGGCAAGATGAAAGAGCTTGCATTTATTAAGGATCCTGACCATTATTCTATTGAGATAATCAGCAACAATATGTTCAGTGATTGGGAAAACGGGAGACCTCCACGATAAATACTAATGATTGTACTTGGAAGTATTTGGAAGTATTTGGAAGTATTTGGAGGTATTTGGAACTACTTGGAACTACTTGGAACTACTTGGAACTACTTGGAAGTACCTGAAAGCACCTGAAAGTACCTGAAAGTACCTGAAAGCACTTGAAAGCACTTTCCTAGAAGTGTACTTTCCTAGAAGTGTACTTTCCTAGAAGTGTACTGCACATACACGAGTACTTTCCTAGAAGTCTACCACAATATAAAACCAATATAAAACCAATATAAAACCAATATAAAACCAATATAAAACCAAACTATAACGTAATAAATAAATAATAAATATAAAAATCTAGACCCGATTATTAATCATGCACTTAAACATTACCCGTGCGTGCGCGACCCAATTCAAATTTGTAAGCAGCAAACTATAAATTCAGCCCTTATCCCTCATGTTTAACCTCTTCAAAAGATTTCTATCCACCACACCACCAGCCATGAAACAAGAAACTATAGATTTAGTTCAATCGCTTATCAAGGAGAAACCCATCTTTATTGCTTCCAAAACATATTGTCCTTTTTGTACAAGAACCAAGAATACAATTAATGCCATTACTCAAGAGGCGTATATTTTGGAATTAGATACCGAGGAAAATGGAGCCGAGATCCAAGAAGCTTTATATGAGATTACTAAGCAAAGAACTGTTCCCAATGTTTTTATTGGAGGAGAACATATTGGTGGTAATTCTGATGTACAAGCTTTGAATTCGGGTGATCTGTTGGAACCTAAGATTAGAGCTGCTTTGTGAGTTCTGATTACTTATGATTAGTTTATGAATAGACTAATGACTTTATAATGATGCAGTACGGAATTTGCAGATTGACTATTGCTTTCCTGACTTCTTCAAACTTGTTGCTGTTGCTGTTGCTGTTGCTCTTCTGATTTGTTGCTGTTGCTGTTGCTGTTTGTATCTTATTCAATCTATTATACTCACTATTCTATTTCAAATACCCAATTCCTTAATGTAGAGTATGGTGTACTTTATTGTTTAGACCGCTTGCATTCTTCAATCCTGCATATACCCCCGCAATCAATCCGGGGTATCTTCCTCGGCTACTCACCTTTACTCACCACTTGTACTTGGCTGGCTCCACACACTCTCGCTAATGAGGCCCAAAATAGATGCCTTGTGGCCCAGATGGGCACGTGTGCCTAAACGGGAAGGTAGATGGCCTAATCCGGAAACTCCCTGGCCCAATCCCGATGGCCCATTGCCTATTCCGGCAATCCCTTCCAAAACTTCCATTCCACTCCCCAATTCTTGCTTTGCTGTCTCACAATTCACCCGCTTTTTCTCCTCTAGCGTCACATTCACTACCGGAACTCCCTCGTCCGATAACAAACATCCCTATAAACTCCGGGTTCCCCTCCTTAAAAGCCCGTCCCATTTGGGCCATACGTCCTCACGTGTCAACCGCCTATACAATGAAGACCGCTACAGTGCAGGAGTCCTCCTGATTGCCAATAAGTCCGTCTTCAACTTTAACATTTTCGATGGCCATGGCGGAGACCAGTGCCTGAAGTTCTTAGCAGCTCTGCTCCTGCAGACAGTCGAGGCCCGGTCCGATTTGGTTTCTTCCCCACAAGAGCAGGACTGTCTTCTAAAAACATATGCCAAAGATATTGGTGGTTATTGGAAACGTTGGTATAAGAAACGGGATGAAAATGTGGACCGAATGAAACGTCAGTCCTGTATACAGGTGCTTTCCCATCTAAGTCTCCCACCTGATGACTTAAATATCCGGATCCCCATGGCTTTTCTTGCCACAGACTATGACTTTTTCAGGCAAAAAGACAACAAATCGGGATCCACATGCACTTCTGCATTCATCGAAACGGTGTACCTGGAGAACGAGCTGCGTGCAGTCTTGGAGGAGTATTACTTCCACCGCAAGACGATTCTGAAGCTCACAGTAGCGCAGGTGGGCGATACCAGGGCCATTTTGGTGGATCGAATGGGTGAGGCCCACGGACTTACATCTCCGCATCATCCATCCAACCCCAGCGAATCTGCCCGGTTAAGAAGGTACTCGTCCACGTACTTCATGACAGACTCGTTTGGTGAAGAGCGATTCATTTCCTTGGCCAACACCCGGTCGTTTGGCGACTTGAACTTCAAGGAAATGGGCGTCACTGCAGAGCCCGATGTGGCACAGTACATCATTGGAGACTCCGAAACCGTGCACAAGAAGTTGAGTGCAGATGAGATCGAGGAGCACACGGTGGGGGGTTTGGGCGGCGACGAATCATTCTTGGTGCTCTGCACGGATGGCGTGACCAACGAGTTGACCGACCAGGAAATCGCAGACATCATCATGGTCAACTTCAATTTGAGAGGCCACCAGAAGGCCACGCCGCAGTTCTGTGCAGAGGAGGTGATCAAGTTCGTGGAGTATATTGGCGGAGACGACAATGCCACATGCTTGGTGGTGCGCTTGAATGGGTGGGGGAAGTGGCCGGTCAAGGACCGGACGGGAGCCTTGCGTCAAGAGAGGTTAAACGACTATAGTCCTCGAGGCCATGACTAATCCTTTCAATTGCCAGTCACCGGCCAAACTAATTCCTGCTTCAATGACCACTATTAATGAATAGTGACTGCTAGACTCCTATATGCTTCTATAAGTGGAGGAGTAAGTTCCTGTATAATCCCACTATACGTCTATACTCTATACCCTCATGCATTAATAAGAAACCCCACTAGATTGAAATAGTTTCTGTAGATATAGAGCGGAGCATTCTAGAATAGTATGGTTCTGAGAATGGTTATATGCTCTTTATTAGAATCAGCATTGAATATTTAGATCTATTCGATCTATAAAAGTAGTCATTAATCGAGTCCACTAATAGTGAAAGTAGTCATTAATCGAGTCCACTAATAGTGAAAGTAGTCATTAATTGAGTCCACTAATAGTGAAAGTAGTCATTAATTGATTCCACTAATAGTGAAAGTAGTCATTAATCGATTCCACTAATAGTGAAAGTAGTCATTAATTGAATCCACTAATAGTGAAAGTAGTCATGAAGTAGTCATTAATCGAGTCCACTAATAGTGAAAGTAGTCATGAATTGAGACCACTAATAGTGAAAGTAGTCATTAATTGATTCCACTAATAGTGAAAGTAGTCATTAATCGATGATGGTCCCTGTGAAAGTAGTCATTAATTGAATCCACTAATAGTGAAAGTAGTCATGAAGTAGTCATTAATCGAGTCCACTAATAGTGAAAGTAGTCATTAATCAAGTCCACTGATAGTAATTAATGTTCACCCTTTTTTGGATACATTCGTGTTGTAAAGTATAGAGAGTGCATCTTTGATGCGGTCAGTCATACTCACTTTTTCTCTTATTTCTCCTTGACTGTAGAAGAATTCGTCCCAGAATTATAAAACTCATCCCCAGGCGTTTGGTGCTGGTAACTCACAATTTTTTAACTATGGGGAATGTTATTGGGGGCATGGCTACTTATATACTATTGGGAGGCGAGCTGCGCGCGGCTTATAGTGTTTCAGGCGAGGCTGCATTACCCAATTCAGGTGTTTCGCAAATGCAGCAATTGGTTTTGTGAACATGAGGAGTGGGGTAAAGGATTATAAAAGGAGGGCGTTCCCCCCGGATTTTTAGGACCTTGTTTATTTTTAGAGGTAATCAAGAATGCTTAAGAGCTATTTCAAAATCAAACTGCCAAACTATAATGCCGTGAATTCCCCAATGACCGCGCTGATGCTTCCTAGAATTGTTCAGTTGGAATACTAAGTATTCTGAAACAGTCTTATAGCTCTAGTTACTACAACTAGTATCTGGTATAGCTCTACTTTGTAGCTACTATCAATGTGGTTGGTGGCTATAGCTGTACATATTAAATTCTCATGATAGAGGTATAGGGTATGCATTACTACTACTACTATTATACTTCCATGATCTAGTGAACTTATACTCACTGGTTTTCTTGACTATTCAAGCCCTGGGACTTCTTCTGAATTATATACAGCTGTCTCGTCATTCTAACTCTGGTCATTGACTTTTTCATTTCATTTCCGTGTCATTCATTTTCATGTCATGACTCATCTTCTCATGTCATGACTCAGACTAGTTCTTGGAGAATTTATACGTGAACCTCTTTCTGGTAGGTGCAAACTCGCCCAACTTGCTGCCCACCATTTCATCGGAAATCTCGAGCTCCACGTACTCCTTTCCGTTGTGCACCTGGAACTTCAAGCCCACGAACTGCGGGAGAATCGTACAACTTCTGGCGTTGGTACGGATCGCCGTTCCCGTCTTCATGGCTTCGGCTATGGGAAGAGGCACCACGTGTGGGCCCTTCCACACTGACCTTCCTTTCATAAGATTGAATGCTGCCCTCATGTTGGAGAATGTAGCGTTGGCCTGGGGTCTTTTTTCGCTTTCAGCGTGACACTTCTCAAGGCGCGCACGTGACCGCGGTCTTTTGAAAAACTGCCCTGATGCTCATCTCTCACCATGTTTGCCCAACGGTTTGATCCTGATGCTCCGGCCGTGACGCCTGTGGCCAAGAAATTAGTTCCTCGGAAGAGGAAGTTGGAGGATCCTGTTTTGGATTCGGACTCAAAAAAGGCCCCTGTTCTGGACCTGAGTCTGAGTCTGAGTCTGGACAATGACAGTCTGAGTCTGGACAATGACAGTCTGAGTCTGGACAATGACAGTCGGAGTCTGGACAGTGACAGTCGGAGTCTGGATCTGGACAGTGACAGTGATAGTGACAGTCTGAGCCGGACTCTGAAACTGGACCTGGATAGTGATCTGGATAGTGAGTCTGGTGCAGGGAATGACACCAATGCTGACACCAAGAGCCTAGATCCAAGCAGCCCCAAACCTCAGAAAGATACACTCACACATCTGCTGGATCCACCTTCACATTCTCTGGGTCCACTTCCTCCCCTGGATCTGGAGAACCTTGATCAGAGTCATTTATCCAAACATGCCAGTATTCTCCGCAAATTCAACTCCTCTGCAGCAAACCAGAATGACGAAGCCGACTCGGAATCTGAAGCTCTGGATCGAGAGCTCCATGACTTGGGCCCCATTCCTCAGCCAGAACTCCCGTCAGACCCCAATCTTGAATCCAACAAACTGCATCAGCAGAACCTCGATTGGCTTGCCGAGCCTGAGTACGCACTCCCCGACGATCTGAAGCCCTTTTCTGATTTCTCCTTGCTGCCCAAAATGCTAGAGAATTTGCAATCGTTTGGTTTCTCCAGTGCCTTTTCTGTCCAAATCGCTGTGTGGAATCATCTCCTAAAAGATATCCAAACAAACAAGCTTGCACCCGATTTCCAAGGCGACTTGTTGGTTAACGCATCCACCGGAAGTGGAAAAACCCTTGCATATGCCGTGCCCATCATAGAAGCTTTGAAAGACCGCATCGTTCCCCGTCTTCGGGCCATTATCTTGGTGCCCACCAAGCCGTTAATCATGCAAGTGGCAGCCACGCTCCGGAGTTTGGCAAGTGGCTTTGATTTGCGAGTAACTGGACTTGGAAATGAATCCATCAAAGATGAATCTGCCCGTTTTCTTGCTCATTCGCCAGATATCATCGTAGCCACGCCCGGTCGTTTGGTGGAACACATTCTTTCCGGCTCTCTCTCAATGGAGGCATTGCGATTTTTGGTGGTAGACGAGGCTGACCGTTTGCTCAACCAGCTGTTCCAGAACTGGTGTGAGGTGGTTGTGCTGAGCATTGAACGGTGTCATAGTGAAGGAAAAATCGTTGCCAATACATGGAAGTTGCAGCCACAGAAGATGGTGTTTTCGGCCACATTGACCACCGATGCGGGAAAGTTATCACTTTTGAAATTCCACAAACCACGCTTGGTCATTGTTAATCTGTCGAAACAATTGGTCAACGAGATGTTCTCTGTTCCTGCGGGCTTGAGCGAGTGGAAGATGTTTTTCTCGCTGTCCAAATCGGCACTCAAACCGTTATTGCTTGCCAAATTCCTATTGGAGTACCAGAAGACAGCCAATGTGCTTATCTTTGCCAAATCCAACGATGCCACTCTTCGACTTTGTTATATTCTCAACGAGCTCTTTAAGACATTGCAGCCATCGGCCAACATCCATGCGGCTTACATCAACTCCACCAATAATGTGAGCTCAACGCGAAACAAGCTCTTGGGCCAGTTCCAAGAGGGCAAGATCAACATCTTGATTGCCACAGACTTGATTGCCAGAGGTATAGATTTGTTGTCCATCAGCACCGTGGTCAACTATGACCTCCCCAACTCATCCCGTGAGTACGTGCATAGAGTGGGCCGTACTGCACGTGCCAACCAGTCGGGTGATGCCTATACGCTTTGCTTTGGCCAGGGTGAGAACAAGTGGTTGTCGTCTCTTCTAGATGATATCTCGAGGCTGGAATCCATTCAGGATGTGAGCGTTGCTCCTGTTCTGGATGAAGAGAAATTGCACTATGATGAAGTCATGGCCAGTTTCCTGAAATCTATGAGAGCTCTGCATAAATAGACCTGCATAACATAATAATTAGATAGACACATGGTAATTTTGTATTCTGCAGAGCTGGCTGTAAATTAATATTCAAGGCAGTGATTGGCAGTGGTTGGAAGAAATGCGGCTGGACTGGGTTGGGGAGTATCTGGATATTCGCTGCGGTTGCAGTAAATCAGTTGCGAAGCTAGCCTCCCTCGAATGGAACCATATAAATAAATCCACCCTTACAAACTATAGATAAAAAAAAATAGAGGTTCTGAATAAGTGGGAACTTGCCCTTTTATATTGTTGGGGATGCTTGGCTGCATAATTCGTGGTTGCCTATCTGTGGTCGTATGCGCCTCTTGCATGAGGGGAGTTGCATAAGCATCAAAGGTTTGCAGTCGAGGCAACGGTTAATGCACTGCGACACCTGACGCATCAACATTGTTTCAGGTTTACAAAAGGGGGGGATTAATATAAATAGGCCCTATCCCCCCCTCTGCTCCGAAAACAAAAAAAATTCAATCCCTCTTGCTGCCTTTATTATTGCATACACAGGTTCATTGATAAGACACCTAGACCAAGATATAATGAGCAGTATAGAGAAAACAACATCAGCCATTGTATATAAGTTAAGAATTGATGGTTTTCAAGAATTGATGATTTTCAAGAATTGATGATTTTCAAGAATTGATGGTTTCCAAGAATTGATGGTTTTCAAGAATTGATGATTTCCAAGAATTGATGATTTCCAAGAATTGATGGTTTCCAAGAATTGATGATTTTCAAGAATTGATGATTTCCAAGAATTGATGGTTTCCAAGAATTGATGATTTTCAAGAATTGATGGTTTTCAAGAATTGATGATTTTCAAGAATTGATGATTTTCAAGAATTGATGATTTTCAAAAATTGATGATTTTCAAGAATTGATGGTTTTCAAGAATTGATGATTTTCAAGAATTGATGGTTTTCAAGAATTGATGGTTTTCAAGAATTGATGGTTTCCAAGAATTGATGATTTTCAAGAATTGATGGTTTTCAAGAATTGATGGTTTCCAAGAATTGACACAATGGTATTGAGTGGGTATGTATTCTCGGGTTTTGATGACAATACATCTATTGAACCTCCAAATGATACATAACAGGAGCTATATTGTTCCCATTCAAATAATGGAATGATGATCTCGGTATCTAGGTCCATACAATACTAACCAAGATACGACATGCTATTGGAAATGGGGGAACGTTATAAACAGTTTGAGTTGGACTACTGAATCAAAAGTTAAGGTGGATATTAACAAAAGGCTCAATATCAAAGCTATGGAATCAGAATTAAATTGAGTCTTACTCTGCCTCTCATCCATTGAAAAATAAAACCCATTTCTTTTGCAGTGGCAGACTATGTTGAAAAATAGACAAATCAAAAAAGCCTGGTTAGCTCAATCGGTAGAGCATTTGACTCTTAAACTTCATAAGGTCAATCAAAAGGTTGCGGGTTCGAGCCCCGCATCGGGCTTTCTTTTTGGCGTTTTCACTCGTTAACACATTTTATATGGCTAATTCTTGAAGATTCATTTATTAGTCATAAATCGATTTATTATACGTTGTACCAAATATGGCAAGGATTCCCAATGGTCTTTCCTGTTGCCATAAACATACTATGCGGGTTTTACACCGTCCACCATACAATTTACGGGTAACATCACTGATCTGAGAGAAGTCCAGGTTTCTCGGAAGAAAAAGACCAAAGTGATCAGCAAAACGAGCCAAACTCTCACATAACAGTAACAAGTCAAGAGGCAGCATTTGATAAAGATCGAAAGTGGGATGTTTCTTATATGCAGGCCCGCCCCAAGGAGGAGAAGAAAATGCAAAGTCAAATTTCCCTGATGACAGTGATACCCAATTGGAATTGGTGGATAATTCCATCCAATCACTGGTGATGAAAGAAGAGTTCTCACTTACTCCATAAACCATGCAATTATGTTGCGCGCACGTGACATTATTTACATTGACATCAACCCCAACTACTGACTCAAAGTACCTTGCAAATTGAATGGTATTTCCCCCTCCACCACAGCAAACGTCAAGAACACTTTTACATTCAGGAAGTAACTTTTTGATGATCTTGGCCACCACACGTGCTGTGATTTCCGAAGTGACTGAGTACCAGAGCTCCGATGTCATATATATACCTTGATCGAATTTGGAGAAGAGATCATACCGTTTGGCCCAGTATTTTTTACACTTCTGGGGGAGGGTTGTGTATGAGTGCATGAAGAGTTCATCTTCTGGTTCCACTTCGAAGTCTGACATTGAGTCTGATATTGAGTCTGATATTGAGTCTGATATTGCTATAGGTGTGGTGAGATGAGACAGATAGATGCCCCGGAACTTGGGGCGCGACACCCGTGCACCCGGCTACCTCAGCAGAAAAAGGGCCAACGTGAAGAGGTGGATTTTCTTTATTTCAAAGGTAAAAGTGATCTTTTTGGAATACTGGAATTCCGGTGGTGTTTTTGGACTCTTTTGGTTATTCAGCAACTCTTGACTCTAGAGTTATAATAACCTCATGGAGAGTTCCGGTCATGGCGCGCATTTCCGAGGGTGCCTGCCTGTCACTATAACCAAGCTAAAGATGAACCAAGGTTATTTTCTAGAAAGGAGCTAGAACCTTGATTTGAATAATAAATCAAGTGCTTAAAGAAGTGATTAAAGACTTTATGCTATCAAGACCAGGTTCAAATACCTATAGGGACTTTCTAGTCTTCTACTTGAACAAAAGCTCTTATACTTATGATCCATGAGTCATAGTAAGAGGGTTGAATTTTACAATAACCAGGATTATCAAGACATTTCGAAGGTCCAACATTCTGACTCTGTCTCACCCAAGTCTACCACAATCCTCAGGTCCACCAGACTCAGTATACTATTATACTATTATACTATACTCGGTATATGAAAGTATCTTCTAATGCTAACCTAGGCTGATGCAATATTAGATTTAAAAAGCTATCCTCTAAAATGGAAACCCATGAGGGAATTGGTTCAAATCCATGCGCAGCTTCACCAATTCAACCAAATCCCACCCATCCAGTTCGATGAATGCTCTCTTTAATGTCTCCAAGAGAGACGATGATTGATTGTGGTTGACATTCGATCCATAGCCTTCTGCTTTATGCATGGCCAAGCCACTGAGGAAGTGCTCTGCAGCTTCATGGTAGCATCCTATGTTGATATACGAGACATACTCAGTATACTATTATACTACTATACTATTATACTATTATACTATTATACTATTATACTATTATACTATTATACTATTATACTATTATATGAAAGTATACCATTATACTATTATACTATTATACCATTATACTATTATACTCATAATACTATTATACTATTATACCATTATACTATTATACTCAGCATACTCATAATACTATTATACTCATAATACTATTATACTACTATACTCGGTATACTCATTATAGTCTGGCTCTTGGTGGTATATCCAATAATACTTGGGTATAAGATTACCTAGTGGTCAATACCAGTACTAGTCCATGATGTTAATCCATAGACAATAGTGTACAGGATATGGAATACACTGCTACTATGGACTGTACTACTACTACTGCTACTACTATTATACTACTACTATGGAATGTACTGCTACTACTACTACTGCTATGGACTATACTATGGAATACACTACTACTACTACTGCTACTATGGAATGTACTACTACTGCTATACTACTACTATGGACTGTACTATGGACTATACTATGGACTGTACTATGGACTGTACTATGGAATACACGGAGAAGATTATCTAATTAGTCTATGGTCTAGAGACCAAGAACTCTTACTTAGAGTCTATTGTCTCTCCCTATACGATAATTGTATCATTCTACTCTACTCTACCTTACCATTTGTGGTATCCACTGTATATTGTTCCTTACTTCCAGCATGTCTTTCTATAGTGTATGATGGTATAAATTACTAGACAGAAGAAAATACTAGACTAGACATTCCCATGAAATCTTTCTCTTTTCCTCATTCACCTATTCCAAACCCTCATTCTATCCTTTAAGACTTGACTCTTCTGTATAATAACATCATCAAAAATCTATACCGGAGGCGATAATATCAGTCAAGTATAAAAGTCGAAACTTTCTATTGTTCTTCGAAAAATGTATATGTTCCTTCTTGATGATGATATCCGTTGGATCCTTTGTATGCGGGTGGTGTATATAATATGTGGGTACTGCATACAGTACTGTTTTACTGTATACAATATGCAGTTCCTGTATACAATATACCGTCACTCAATTATAAGGCCGTCCGCCTACTAATTGTACATTTACTTCTCCATACTGGCTCTCTAACATCTCCAATCCTTTAAAAAATTAATGAATTAATGAAGACTTTGCTTTCAACCATTTTCATCTGCTGCTACGGCTTAATACTGCATATGGATATAACCACTGGGGTAAGTCTATAATTAATATCAAGAATTCTTAATTCACGTTATTTCATGGTCACTCTTTGTCACTGTTTGTCACTGTTTGTCACTCTTTGTCACTGACTGTTCTGCATATTTGGTCTATTCACTATTCAATGACCACTTAGTGAAACTTTCTTGTAAATCTAGATGTGGACTTTTTTATTTTTATCTGTATAATAGAACTACTGCAATCTCAATTTGAATATATGCCTAAAAAAATTGAAAATTCTGGGGTAGTTTTTGGTATTCTGTGGATATTCATCTTCACTGCGAAATACAATAAAGCCTTAAAAATAGAGTTTTGGGTTCGGGACCTTTTAATTAGGGGTGGTGGTTGATTAAATACATAAAAAAAAGCTCTATGAGTTTTAGCTTTTTTTTTTTGTTATTTGGGTATGAAATGGCTGTTTTAATGAGTTGTCCTGCATATACCTTATATACCTCAGTCACGTGATATCCAGTCATACTCTTTTTTACCGTCTTCTCTTAGTCTTCTCTTAGTCTTCTCTTATTGTCTTCCCTTTCTCTTATTACAGTTACTATTCACTGTTGTATACTATTACATTGTATTTAAACCTGCCACACCTTCCCATCACTTATCATTATCTTGTTCTCGTCCTCCATTTGCTTGAGCGCAAAGTCTATCTCCGTAGCACTAAAAACCTCCTCCTGCTGCAACCCTTCGTTGATGGCAGCCACCACGTGATCCGTGGCACACGAGCCAGTCGCCGTGGCAAAGAGGTCTGACGAGAGAATGCGCCGCATAATGCGAAGGAACTTGTCGTACCTCTCCAGAGAGATCTCGGCAAAGACATTGGCCTCATTTTCCAAAGCCACAGGCCGGAGATGCATGTCGCCGAGCTCGGTGGCCATACGCCTGGTGCCCTCATCTTCTGGGTCGGCATAGTCCTCATCCATGTATTCTTCCGAGTCTGACTCCACTTCCACTTCCACTTCCTCACTCTCGCTTTCACTCTCCTCCAACTCTGCGTATTCGGTGGTTCTTCTCTTTTTGGGCTTGCTCTTCTTGGCGATTTCTTTAAAGAGGGCAAACCGAAGAAGCTCCTCGGCCACTTTGGCGTCCTTGACATCGATGGTCTTGGACAACCGGACTTTGGCATGTGCCGTGGATAAACGAATCAAGGTCTCCAACGTTCTGGCCGTCACCGGCGCGGTTTTCTTGTTGGAATCAGAGGGGTCGCTGTTTCTCAAGCCGGAGTATGTGGTGACAATATATTCCGATGCTTTCTTGGTGAGCACGGGCTTAACTCTCTGCTTTGCGTATTGAATGTACTTCTTCAAAAACGGAATGGAAATGATGGGTGGTGGTGCTTTGCGGGGTCCGGCACTGGCTGCCACACCTGCATGCAAGAGAGAGTTGAACTTCTCGAAAACCTGTTGTTCCTGGTCCTTTTCTGTCTCGTCTTCAAGTCCGGCTGCCAAGGAGACTGGGCCACGTTCCCGAACGGGTTCTCCCTCCGCCAAACCTGGCGCAACAAACCGGTGCATCCGGAGCACGTGCTCAGAAATCGTTCTGTCCTTCACCTGGTTCACGTCATCGGTCACCACGAAAAGCAAATCAAAACGGGATAATAAAGAGTCTGGCAAAGCAATGTTTTTGTGCGGGTCTTTGTGGATATCATATTGCCCAAACACGGGGTTTGCTGCTGCAATCACAGAACATCTCGCATTAAGTGACGTGTGGATTCCTGCTTTGGCAATCGTCACCGTTTGCTGCTCCATAACCTCGTGAATTGCAACTCTGTCCACGTCGGACATCTTGTCGAATTCATCAATACAAACGATTCCTCGGTCAGCCAAAACCATGGCTCCGGCCTCCAAGCGTCGTTCTCCAGTTTCCTTGTCTGTAGTAACTGCAGCGGTCAAACCCACTCCTGAAGATCCACGACCCGTGGTGGCTATGGCCAAAGAGGCGGTATTAAGCACAAAACGCAACATTTGTGACTTTGCTGTGGATGGGTCTCCAACCATCAAGATGTTGATATCACCTCTTAAATGGGAGCCATTCTCCAAGTTCTTCTCCAAACCACCAAAAAGCATTAATAACACCGCCTTTTTGATGTGATCATACCCGTAGATGGAAGGCGCAAGCGAGGTGGCCAACGAGTCGAAAATCCGACGATCTTTGGCCAACTTGTTGATGTTCCTCACATCGCTATCGGTCAATTTTTCATGTGCTGCCACACCTGTAGAGCGAGCGTGTAATGGGTACACGGCATTGGCCAAAATCACTGTTTTAAACGACAGAGAGTTGTTGGCGGCGGCTCCCAATGCTCTGTACACTCCGACAATCTGCACACGGTCACCGGGCTTTGCCAAGTCCACCAAATCATCGTCCAAGATAATATCCACCGAACGAGGCAATTGACCTGCTGGAGCTGTCTCCGGCATCTCTTGCACGGAAATCTTCTGGTGGTCTCTGTAAGTGGAATAACCATATTCCGGGGATAATTTGTTACCATCGGGGTCTTCCACAGGGTAAACTGCAGGCGTGGAGATAGCATCAAAAGAAGTAGTATTGTCATGGTATGATTTGGCGTAAAACCGGGCCGTTTTCTCGGCATAGTGCACGGACCGGATGACTTTAGGCCTCACGAGAGATGCTCTAGTCACAATTCCTTCAATAGACACCATGGTCGAGAGGTGGTTGGCGGAAATGGACCGTGCCGTGACTGCATGATCACCAAAAGCACCTTTGAAGGAAACATAAAAATTTTGGTCATCTTCGAGCGGCTCGTAGCGATCATCGTTTGGGTCATAGATAGTCAACACAGTGTCTCTTAAGGCACGTTCACAGGCGGGTAAGTACTCCACTGGAAAGTCCAAAAGACCCCGCCAAAAAACAGGGTCAAACACACGCACCTCGTCGAGCGAGACACTGAGCCGGAAACGGCCTTTTTGAAGCATGTCTTTGATTTCGGAACGGTAGTTTGTTCCTTGGACGTTGATCACGTCCAAAAACTCCTGGAACCGTCTTACGCGGTCACCGAACACGGCGTCAACAGGCTGGTCATATTGAGGGTCCTCCATAATCACCAAATAGTTTTGAAGCTGAGCGTAGAAGGGATTTGAGGAAGAGACTATTGTAGGGAAGGGTTTTTCCCACGCGCGTAATTACTTTTCCGCTTTGGGCGAAACACGCGTCCTGCAGAAAAAAACACCAGTACACCAGGCGCTTATTTTTCCCAGCCCAGGCCCATTTCAAGCAGTACACATCTTCAAGCTGTTGACGAAGGAATTTGTAAGTGTAACTAAACTTTTTTCTTGGAGGTGGTATGTGAATTTGAATTTTGCTTGAATTGTATAAGAGCATTATTATACAATGGCTGATTTGTGGTTAGGGATAGACCTTTTGCAAGGTCACTTCCGCATTGCTGCAAGAATTATTCAAGCCTTCACCTTTGACATATTAGAACCCCTTTATAAATTGAACGACCCCATCAGGTTTTGCATAGCAAGTATATCACATTGAGTATGAAATTATACTGAATCTAGTTTAAGTAAAAGATTATAACGAACCTAGTGTATGTAAATTACTCTTTGAAATGTGGGGGGGGGGGATGGTCCCTTTTATAGTCAAGTATCAGCACATGCAGCCCAATACATACATGGCAACCGTTGATCGGAAAGCCTGCCAGATCGGGCGATCATGTACCACAAAAGCGTACCACAAAAGCGTGCAACACAGTGCATGACACATCATGCAGCCTTGTTTCATCCCCTATTGCATATACGACGATCGTTCCAAGCAGTACTTAAGAACAGCCTTCTGGCACTATTTCTAAAGGTTTATGTATTGGTCAAATTTTTAAAGACTCCAGTTGCTGACGTACAGCTTTTTGTCGTCGCTGGCAAAAAGAGTGTCATACTCCTCATACTCCACTGAAGCCATGCCCTTGTACTTTCTGGTCTTCTCGGAGTCCAATAACGTGATGTACGACCAGTCCAAGAAATCCTCCATGTTATAACTGGGTTTGCGGAAAGGCTCGCCGAACATCTTGGCAAGAGTGGCAATATTGGGGTGGTAATGCGACATTAAGGTCTCGAGCTCCCAGAGCGAGGATCCCATGGCGCCAGTTTTGAATGGGTCCTTCTCTTCATTCGAAAAGGGGTCCGTGTACTCCAGGGTTTCTCCAGGACGGGTGTTATGGAGCAAGACCATGCATATGGGGTGTCTCTTGAGGATGTTGTAAATGAAAGGGATGATGATGACAACAGCCGGAGCAGCGGCCGTCAACAGGAGCCGGGAAAGTCTTTTGATGAACGAAGCCACCAAGGTAGCGGCAAGATGCGAAGAGCTCAAGAAGATATCGCATAGACGGAAGAACCGTGACCGGTACCGCGTTAAGAGCATCTGTGGCGTGAGCATCAGATAGAGCTTGGTATAGAAGTCCGGGTACTCGAGGTTATAGTTCCTCATCAACTCATACAACGAGTTCATGGCCAAGATCTGCACCACCGCATCTTCTTCCTGGTCGTAAGCGTCGGTCAAGAAGTCCATGAGTGAAGCAGGCGAGCCCATAAATGGAATCACTCGCTTGTGAAGGATCCCCAAAAGGGCCTTGTATTGGCTTGGAGAAAGAGACACGAGCTTCAACACCCCCAAGAAACAGATTTGGAAACGAGACCTGAAAGTGGCCTTGAAGGCATCCTCAGATAAGGGCACGCGGATCCACGTGCGGCACTCCCGAAGAGCATCAGTGTCTGAGGTGTATAAAAGGCCATCCTTGATTGTGGACAAGAGGTTTGAAAAGATGAGGTTTGTGTCGTCGTTCTTGGAAACCTGGTCTAGACGGGCCTCAAGCGATTTGTCAAAGAAATAGCATTGGAGGTCCCAGTACTTGGCAAAATAGTTTTCAATGAACTCCAACAAGATGAAGTTGGAGGATGTTTCATCTCCGAGAACAGAACCCACAGTACCGAAAAGAAGCAGCTGCACCAATTTTTGATACATTGCCACGGGGAAGGTGGACTTGGCAGAAGCCTCGGCTTTGATTATTGCGAGATAGATGTCCAAGCAGTCGAGTTGCAACGACAGCTGGAATGCCAACGACTTGCTGATAAGAGCCAAGAGTTGTTTCTGGAAACGAGAGTACTTGTCAAGCAACCACTTGGCCACAATGAGCTTTTTATCAGTATGGGACAAGTCCATGGCACTACCAGAAAGCAACTTCTGAAACACCTTATAGATGCCCATGGCCACATGACGAGCAGCAGTCTCCACCTTCTCATTCTCTGAGCTGGAGAGGATCTCATGAGCCAGGCTCAACTGGTCAAGCAATGAGGGAATGCTGTTGAAGTTGCCTTGTTCGTTGATTTCCTGGACGATGGAGGAGACCTCATCTTGGGAGAGGATCTTGAGTTCGACGACTTCTTCAGGCTGGGACTTTTTTGACCCCTTAGTCTCTGCAGTATTCTTCAGCTTCTTCAGTTTGGCTTTGGGACTTGCGGCCACGCCATCTGCTTTTCTTTTGGCCATGTTTGGAGTATTGGTGAAAAGTCTGTGATGAGCTCCTGCAGTGTGCGCACTAATGAGTACTGCAATAAGAGGAAGAGGTGAAAATCATGAGGACGAAATATGGAACGCCTAAGACGAATATCTTTGAAGAGGAAAATAATGAAGAAGGTGAAACAAATGAAGAAGAAAAAGAGTCAAAATTATACAAGAGATGGAATTGAACGTTTGGGACTTGATGAAGAATGCAACCTGCATATAAGCGATTTGTTTTCCCCCAAGAAGAGTCTAAAACAAACTAAAATCGATTCCAAAGATGTGACCAAAAAGTTCCAAAATGAATCAACAGATGGTCTCAAATTGTTAAAAGTTCATTGAAAACTAAAGGGCTTGGACATTTCAACAAGTGGGTCTTAGCTTCTTACATGCAGTACACTCGTTACCCGATTGGCGAGTATAAAAGTGCGCGGACAGCAGCACAAAAGTTTTCTCCTTATGACCTTCCAAGTTTTATACATATGATGAAAACTCGCGTGTTTCCTTACAATTCCCTCCGAGGTTGAGTCTGGCTTCTGGCTAGATTCCTTTGGAAATGTGTGTCCGTACGGATACATTGGGTTTTTCTGGTGATGGTGTTTGGCGCAACATTCTTGTTACATACACAAACGCTAAGAGAGTTTCTGACCCTGGAGTCATAAACACAGTTCAGTCATGATCTTCAGATTGATTGGATTGAACATTCAGATTGATCAGAGTCATTATTCAGATTAATCAGAGTCATCAGTCGTTAACTGATTAGTCATTTGATTGATCTAATGCATCTGGCAAGCCGTCTATACAGAACAAGAGAATGTGAATGATTTCGAGTCAATGTGGAAAGGTTTAACTCCCTTGTTCTGTGTAGAGATGGGTCCAAAGATTCAGGCAAACGATCAGCAGGTCTTGGCCGTGTAACTCTGCTTCTTTTGTAACTACTCACTATTACCACTACTAACATTTAGCCAGACGTGACCAAGTACAAGTTCACTTTGTCTAGCTACTAGTAGTAGTAGTACTATTTCTGGCTAGTAGTAGTAGTAGTACTAATTCTGGCATGGTGCTTATATGCAGTCTGTCCAATATAGTCTATATCCTCTCCAAATCCATGGGTCAGTCTACAGTTCAGATTGTTTAATAATGTCTACTGTCCAATTTCTGTGCAGTAGTCCACCCTCTAAAGCTGGCCATTATAACTGGTACAATCTACAGTGTCTATCAGACTGTACACGAATGATGTATATTAAGTATACGGCTTAGATGAAAGTCTCGTAAGCAACAGGAGCCAAAGTCTGAGGCTCGTTTCCATCACAAGACACAACCTTGGCGGATCTTGGCTGAGCAGGTTGTCTCTTAAGCGAAACCTGAGTACCATTCTCCTTGGCCTCCAACTTCTTGGCAGCATTGGACTTAACTCTATCCAAAAACTCTTGACGACAAGCAGAGTGCTTAATGTGCTCAACTCTCAAGTTAACCTTCTTCTCAATGTATCTGTTACCAACCACCTTGTTGATGATCACACCCACTGAGGTCTTGGTAACATTAAAAATGATACCGGTCTTTCCGTGGTAGTACTTGTGAGGCATACCCTTTTGGATAGATCCGTTAGCCTTGATGTCAACAATGTCTCCAATCTTGTAGGTTTTCAAGTACGTAGACAAAGGAATTGCTCCGTGCTTTTTAAAGTCACGTTGGAACATGTAACGTGTACCCGATCTGTATCCCCGACTATTGGTTAGTATGCTTTTGATTTTATATGCTTTTGATTTTATATGCTTTTGATTTTTTATGCTTCTTATTCTTTTATGCTTCTTATTCTTTTATGACTGCTTAAGGGATGACTGCTTATGGCTGCTTAAAGGGCTGGCTTAGCAGGTAGTTGAGGTCATTGGAGGATAAGAAGAAATCAATAAAAGAAAGGATGAATGATTTGTATGATGAGATAATGTCATGGTAGCGTTTAGTAGCATTAAATTGATGGTCTTGATGGTACATACGATTTACCCATTTTGATGTATAGTTGTTGAAGTAAGCGAAAGAGGGAGATTTTTTCTCTTTTGCCTGGGCACCTGACAAAATTTTCAGGCCTGCAGATAGTCGCCGCGCGCGGACGGCATATAGTGGGTGGGATGCACGGGTGCACGGATTTTTGCGCGCGCGTGCTCTCCACGTGATCCTTAGGGCTCCAGACCTATGCTTCTTATCCACTTCACAGCCACATGTCCAATCTTTTATAAATGTTACAATATACACTATTTATAGACTGCGATATAAATACTGCATTTATCCTGAAGGGTGATATAAAATCACTATTATACGCCATATAATCCAACTGGATTAGTAATTTAAGTGGTACTGCAGATAACCATAGAAGGAATGTAGCTTCATGTAATCGTAGACTCATTCTGGTCCGTATACTCTTAAATATACAATCTGGATGATCTGCAGGATCCACAATAGAGTTTGGAGTATAAACCCTAGGCCAGACTGCATTCAACATAAATCTATACCCAGGATAGACTATACCATAGACCTGAAACCGTATCTCCATAGTATGTTAGTATGTTAGTATGTTAGTATGTTAGTAATTCCCAAGAAGCTTATGCTTAAATAAGGTAACCTCTCAAGTTCTCTTGGAACGTCTTTCATAAACACTCCAAAGGTAATTGATCAAAACTCTTGGCAAGTAAATGTCTCTAAAGAATTGCTCAATGAGTATTTCAATTCAATCAGAGTATTTCAATTCAATCAGAGTTTCTCAATTCAATCAGAGTTTCTCAATTCAATCAGAGTTTCTCAATTCAATCAGAGTTTCTCAATGAATAACTCTCGTAGACCTCTCACAGAAGCTCTAAAGAGAGATTTGATTCTTGATGATGATCCATAATTGAGCCATTGACTCTTTGTCCATACATGGAATTCTGAGTCCACACCAATTTCCACCTGAACATATCAAATCTTCAAAGTAAAGTTTCAGCAACGTAATGTCCAAGCTTTTTCAGCAGATTCTAACATGGTCATCCACTAGCTGAAGCTGCAAAACTTTCAACATCCATCCAAATATGAGTCCTTGGAAATTTTCATAAACCCATTCCAATCTTTTCAATGTTCTTTATGTTATCAGTGGATTCTCAAGAATCCCATTCCTGAAATCCCCATTTCATAAAGGATTTTTATGAAGTAATCCACAATACTCCACTGTGCTGTGCGTCCTGCAGATAACCGCTCTTCTCATCAACACAATCACTGCAAAACTGTTCCAGATTCTGCCATGGACAAAATATTGGTGTTGTATCCCAATGAGACCAACTTGGACGAGATTCTCGAAAAGGCCAACAAGCAGAATGCTAAGATTGGCCCCTTACTGGCCGTAGTCTTGCTCGGCCCTCGCCTCCCTCCCACCCCGCCAAAAGTCCTGCCCACGGTGCCCACATACTTTTTCTCCGACCAAGGAGAAGAAGGCCTGTTCCTGGACATCGCTCCGAACTATACTTGCGTCCAGGCTCCCGCATCCAGCCCGGCCTTCTTGCGCCTCCCGTCCAATATCACTTTGGCCTTCATAGACGACTCGGTCAAGCCCGAAAAGAACAATGAGTCCCCCGAGACAAATGTACTTGCAGATATCCTCTTCACCTACCACTGGCCTTCAGCGATTGCAGCACAGGAGAAACTAGCCTTGGTGGCCAACCGTGTTTTGGATCCTGTAGTCAAGCAGATCCAGCCTCGGTACCATTTCTCTGCTGGAGCCGGTGGCCGCCGATACGAACCAGCACCATTCTCATGGTCTCCTCAACGTTCATGTCGGTTTGTGTCGCTAGCGAAAGAAGGTTCGGGGGAGAAATGGTTCTATGCATTCCTGATCTCCACCGCTGCCGATGAGCCCAAACCGGGTCCAAATCCATATGAGGTAGCCAAACGCAATAGGGAAGATTCGGAGTTTGTTCAGGAAAAGCAGACCCGTGTGCATGAAAAAGGTCCACGCCATGTTCTGCCCTTGGAGTGCTTTTTCTGTCTTGCAAATCCTCGGTTGGAGAGTCACATGATCGTGAGCATTGGCCAATTCTCCTATGTCACCACAGCAAAAGGGCCCTTGACCAGACAAAGCAAGGCTTTGGGAATGGCCGGCCACGGAATCATAATTCCCATCGACCATCGGCCCAAACTAGCCTCTGCAGACCTGGGCTTGGTAAAGGAAATAGCGGATTTCAAAGATGGCCTTGTCCGCATGTTCGATGCCCACAACCACGATGTGGTGTTCTTCGACTTCAATCGAGCCGATAATGTACACTATCATATCCAGTTTATTCCTGTTCCACGGGGTGTTTTGGGAGCCGACGCTGCAGACTTCAGGGCCGTTTTGGATGAGAAGGTCCAGTACCACAACGACAATTTCGTCCGAAACAGCGTGTTGCTTTTCAAACAGGACCACGACGCGCTGTATGAAGGAGATACTCTCCGATTCTCCCTCTACCTCAACAAAGAAGAGGTTGTGCTAGTTTCGACCCTAGACGGACCCGTGGATTTGCAGTTACCCAGAAGAGTCATGGCCATATTGTTGAAGATGCCAAAAAGAATCAAGTGGGATAGATGTACACAGTCCCAAGCCCAAGAAGCCAAGGAGTGTGAGAAGTTCAAGCAAATTTTTGGGTCCTACGACCCAACCCAGGGCCAACAAGAAACCTCTAGTAAATAGCTCGACAAATGTCGATACAATAATCAATAATCAATAATCAATAAATTAAGGGTTTCAATTAATGAATCAATATTTGCCTCTTTCAGTCTCCTCTTCCAATCTCCTCTTTCAATTTCCTCTTTCAGTCTCCTCTTTAAATTTCCTCTTTAAATCTCCTCTTTCAATCTCAATGGCCATTATGTATTCATGAGGGAGCAGTATTGGCGACGACTGCTTCATATAGAAGGAAGTAGATCCAAGTGATTAACAAAAAAGCACACTTTTTTTCTTCGCGGATGTGCCATTTATATAGTATTTCAAAGAGGGGTTCAGGGGCTGAGGTTGTTTTGCAGCCAACTCGCATCCGCATATAAATATGCGCACTCCCACCTAAATTATTTACAACCACTTTTTTGTTAAGGTTACTTATATGATTTTAATTGATGATTTATATGTTTCATGACTGATAAAAACCACGAAAAGGTATGGAATCAGTCAGTCTATTCATGATGCAAATTGACAATTAGGAGTATTGGGAATTTGGACAGAATTATGGGAATTGGACAGAATCATGGGAATTGGACAGAATTGGACCAGGAAATGAACATGATAACCATTTATACGTTTCTGAGTTCTTTCAGTCTTTTTTTTTTTTTTTTTTTTTTTTTTGATTATTGAACGGCCTCCTGAGTGCAGCGAAGGCAGCTACAACAGAAGAACCATTCCGACAACATCTTCCTTCTTTCAACAACTTCTTCATCACTCACCCCATAGCTTATACATAACTCGTCTCCTTTCAGAACAGCACAGCTTGTTCGGAACTCATAACTGGCACCCGTCCGGATTTTTTCTACATTGGGAGCACATGAGTGGTTGAAAAAGGAGCCCAGGGGATATACGCCAAACCCAAAAAACTCCCTCTCTTCTCCGGGTTGTGTGGTGGGAGACCATATTCCAAAGGCATTGGTGAGGTTGCGGCCAATGATGTCTCGGATATTCTGTGTGTTGACAAAGGGTACCAATTGTGGGGCACTAACCAAGCGGACGAGCTTATAGATGTTGATGTATGAGCGGCCGAGGTACGGGTATTTTTGGACCTTTTCCTGTTCGGATGATTGAAGAAGGTGGAAAATCTGTTCTTCAAAGATTTCTGCGTCCAGGGTCCCTGATGGTTCTGACTCTAGACTTCGAGCAAGAGACGTTTTATACTGCGTATGAAGCACTCCAAGAACATACCGTATTTCGGCATAGTCGTCCTTGTTCACCTTCGGGAACAAATTCCTACGTTTGGAAGCCTTGATGGAAAAAACCTTCTTCTCCCATTCGGCCACTGCAGCCCATTCCTGATCCAAATTGGACGTATCTTCTGGATAGTCGTCGTCTCCTTCACACTGCAAGTACAAGGTTTCGAGTGCACAGAGAGAGGTTGAAAGCACGGATTCAGTGTCATATTCCCCAAAAGCGTCCAAACATTTCTGGGAGCAGAAGTATACCTTGCCGTCGATGCGGAACTTGAGGGTTTTTCCATCATGATACTGGAAGCACCATGTGCAGACCTCTTTTCGAAATGGCCGGACCACTGCACTTCCAACGGGCTGACGGGCTCGGAGAAGAACCGTTTTGGGCGGTATGTCCGCTAGGGCAAAGCACCCACGGCCTCCGTATTGGGTGGTGCCGACCTCGAAATAGCTACTTAGGCTTTCCAAGAGGTCTAGTGTACTAGAAGGGGCTGAATCTGTTGAGGTGCTGGTGGATGCAGGAGATACAGAGTACTCATGTTTTTTGCCCAAACTGAGCAGCTCCATATCTAGAGAATTCCCATTGGCTGAATGGACATTGCTAGTGGAAGACATCTAAGGAGGATGGAGAAAAGGCTCATCGGAAGCATCATGTGCTGGATGCAGGTACGCCAAAAGCTATACTATGTGCAGGATATCAATGATATCAAGGGCACGGGATGAACTCACGTGGACTGGCCGATAACCGTCCATTGCCTCCGCCTTGAGTCCCAATGATTTTGGACGAGTGGAAGACCTTTTTGGTATTTTAAGATTCTGAGATTGAGGAAAAGGAAAGAGGAAATAAGAAAGGGAAAACAAGGGAACGGAAACATTAAAAAAGGAGAAGAATTTGGAGAGGAATTAAGAAAGCAAAACAAGAAAGGAAAGGGTGTTTTTTTGCATACATTAGAAGCACTTGCATGCGGATGTGGAAAGCAAATCAAAAAGAAATCAGGGGATTCAGTCATGACTACTTGGCACCAGAGAAGTCCAGGTGCAGGAGATTTCCATATTCGGAAGCATTCCGCTGATGATCATCGGCATGAAACACCTTCCCAGAGTCTACTGCAGACAATATTGGAAGTTATGGTAGAAAATGGGAAGGGAAAAATTATGATATTAGAAGACATATTATGAAGAGAAGGAGAAGTTGGTCTAACCGAGAAGGATATCTTTGAGCATATAAAGCATTACCCAAAGCTTGCCCGGCCTGCGGGGATATGTCTTTGCTTCAGCTATTTCTATGGCCTCCTCCTCGTCGATCTCTTCCTTTCCGCTGGTGATATCGGCCTCCATGTCCGACCTCCAGTGTGTTTTCCTATAGATCTTCCAGCCATAAAAGAGAATGAAGCAAAAAATGGGCGCAAAATACGAGGTGATCAAGTTGGTAGCGTTGAAGTTACCAGGAAAGAATACCCAAAAGCCATTGAATACAAGAACGATGATGTTCAAGAAGAACCCCCAATAGCAGGCCCACGGGGTCAAGTACTTGGGGATCTTATAATACTTGTCATCCTGCTGGTCGGAGTTCTGCACCTTGACGGCCTTCTTGAACTTGAAATAACACATCCAGATGATGATGTATGTGCACAAGATTCCGGTGGTGGCAAGGTCAACAAACCAGCTAAACGCCTTATTGCCTTGTTCGGACACACTCAAGAACGAGAGGCATGAGATGAGCATGGAGAAGCTTACTGCCACTATAGGACATCCGTTCTTTAAGCACTTGGAGAAGATTAAGGGAATATAACCTGCCAAAGCTGCAGCGTATGCACTTCTGGCAGCTCCATAAGTGAAGGCGTTTCCACAGGACCAGGCAGAAATCATCACCACGGAATTAACCAACGAGTCCAAGCCATACACACCCACCGACCTGATTCCAATCACCCAAGGCGAAGAGGCAGCTCCGGATAAATGAGCCGAAGCCACCAACACCGGGTTATTGGATGCACATAACGTGTTCATGAAGAATATGCCGCCAATATAAAAGAGGTATACTCGGATATACGTTCTCTTGGCAGCCAAAGGAATGTTCTTTCTGGGATGCTTCACTTCACCTGCAATAATGCCAAGCATATCTGCTCCACCACAGACAAATGCAGCATAAATCAAGACCTTAAACACCGCCAAGAACTTGCCAGTGTTGCCCGTGACCAAATATTCCTTCAAGAGGCCACCCTGATGCCAGTGTTGGAAGCCATAGGCAAATGCCTTGGGAGCACCTCCACACATGGCCACAAGCGAGAAACACATCAAGCCCACAATCAAGATGACCTTCAAGATGGACGAATAGAACTCGATCTCGCCATACCAATTGACTGCAAAAGTATTGAAGAAGAAAATGGACAAGATGCATATGGCTATGAAGATGGCCGGCGAGGTGTCGGTCCAGTAGCTGATGACAGCAGCAAAGCCCACCACGTCCACACAGATGAACATGAGCGACGTATAGAGGTAGATGATGGATATGGCAAACCCCATGGCCGGATCGAGCCAACGTGCAGCAAAGTGGAGAAACGAGCCCTTGATGGGTAAGTACGTGCACATCTCGCCTACAGCTAACATCAAGGGGTACACCATGGTCACTGCATAGATCAGGAAGCCAATGAAGAGAGCGAGAGAGCCCGAGGTCATCAAGGGGGTCTTCAAACCCACATAGAGACCCGTACCGATACACTGGCCAATTATCATCAACGACACGTGCCGGGTCAGCAACTTGCGCTTAGTGGAGCCATATTTGGCAGCATCAAAACAATCATCAAAGTCATGTGCATGGGAAGCAATCAACCTACCATTGGACAGTGCCAACTGCTCCACGTCCACCTTGCAAAGCTGCTTTTCCCTAATTGAGCCACTAGTCATGATTTAAGGAATAGGGGATAATTATGAAGAGACAGGGTGAGGAGACAAGGGGAACAGACAAAGTGAACAAACAGGATGAGTGAAGAAAAAGAGGACAAGTACCTTGAAGTCCCAAGGACTCATACAAGAGAATGTGCTATATATACAACATGGGCCTAATGGTTGGAAGGCACATTTGAAGTGCGGGATGCAAGATAAGTGACCTTGTGCAGGTGGATGACCAGTGGAACGTCATGCCTATAAACAAGGTAAACCGGGCATATTTCAAAAGTCATTTGAGTAGTCGAGTGCAACATTCGGCTTCATGCATGCTTCTTTGAAAAATGCAACAGGGTGACTTTGGCAGCATGCGACGGAAGGGGCATTTTTTCTTGTTCCGAATGATGCGCTTTTCTAATTGAGAGTGCGTTTTCTAATTGAGAGTGCGTTTTCTAATTGAGAGTGAATTTTCTAATTGAGAGTGAATTTTCTAATTGAGAGTGAATTTTCTAATTCAGAGTGCGTTTTCTAATTGAGAGTGCGTTTTCTAATTGAGAGTGCATTTTCAGAGTTTGGCTCATCCTCTAACCTAGAGTTGTTCTTGGACGTCAAGGCTCTTGACTACCAAATTCCAAGTCTATGGGTTCCGCTCATCATGGTGTCTATAATGGTGTGATAATTCATTTGAAATGAATTGAAGTGAAGTTACCTTTTCCAGTGATTGAACCATTACATTCTTTTCAAAACACAAGAGGTTAATCAATGAGTGACCAAAAATCCAGATTGTTTATGAAGATGTTTTGAACTGATTCGTCTTTGGTGGAAACCTACCTTGGGATGCAAATTTGGGGTTCAATTTTTGATTTGAATAATCCCAACTTAATCATTGTGGATTACACTTTTGGGCTTAAATTGACTTGCTTAAGCTTTCTACTTAATCCTTGCTTTGGATTTTGTCTTGTGATAAGTGGTTCTAGAGGTGTACCTGAGACAGGACTCAAGGACTGAGAGAGTGTGACCAATCAGAACATGGCTTTGATTTTGAGCTTGAGTTACTAGAACTTTTTATTGAAACTGTTGGTTTTGAATGGGGGAATCCGGCGATTGACATCCGAGTGACTTTGGTTTCTCGGGAAAACCTTCCTTTTGGTTGAAGACGGTGTGTGATTTTGGATCAGAAAAAGGTCTAGAGATGGTTTTTAAGGTACAATTTTTAGGGTCAAATAATAAGAATATAGAATTATGGATACTTTAGAGTATTATTTTTTGGCCAATGTATCATAAAGAATAGGTTTGCCATGAAAATAATTGTCGGGGGTGCACATTGTTATGTGCAGGACTATAATGTTTATATGCAGGTTTATGTAGGTTTGTGCAGGATTGTGCAGGATTATGTGCAGTCCAGCAATATATAGTATTAATTCATAATTTTAGATGGTTGGGATTCTTAATTGGTTAATGTTTCTGTTATAATTATATTCTATGAGATGGCAGTATAAGACTTTTGGTAATACGTTGGGTGGGTGTGGAAATACGGGGGGAAATGATAACCGGGGGAAATGATAACCGGGGAGGTTATGTACAGTCCCAAAAGCTTATATACATTCCCACGATATTGTATACAGGACAAACCTTACATTGATAGCAATGTTTACTTTTAACTATAAATAAAGCATCCTTTTAAGGGAATACTGAGGCTTTTCTTACCTGAAGCAATAAGTACCATTATTATGGATGCCTTTTGGAATGTGGGACCCTCTCAAACGGGAGGTCACGTGCGCACTCCAAGGTCACATTATTGGCCGAATATCCCTAGCCAAGAATCTATACCTATTATTTAAAGTATATATTTCCCAATAACCACTCACTCTATATTTATACTTTAAAAGTATGGATTCACATCCCAATTCTACTCACCAGTCTCAGTAAAAGAGCAGTTGTCCCAGTAAAAGAGCACTCAGTCCCAGTAAAAGAGTAGTAGTAAAAGAGTAGTAGTAAAAGAGTAGTAGTAAAATAGAAAACTAAAGAGTAATTGGTACAGTAATTGGTACAGTAATATTACGCGATATTGTTAACAGTTGTATAAGTGGAAACACCAAACTCGTTGGGGTTTAATACTTTACAAGTAAATATACTTTAGTCATGTTTTGAATTCTTTATTCTGGTGATGTTATAAATTAATATTCGAGACTTTTTATTTCCTCGGTGGAACTGAGCTCTTCTTCTATTTAACATATAAGAGGATCATACACTTTTTATATATCATTCTTTTGATAAAATGTAGAATTCCATTAGAAGAAAAAGAGTCTCATCTAATATTATTTGCTTAAATGTTACTATCATTTTTGTTGTTTTACGACAATGTTTCATGTGGATATACTGCATATGCAGGACCTCCCAGATTAGAAGTAGTCCCAGTAATAGAATCAGTAATAGTATAGAATCGTAATAGTATAGAATCGTAATAGTAATAGTAGTAATAGTAGTAATAGTAATAGAACAGTAATGGAACCAGTAATAGAATAGCAATAGTATAGAATCAGTAATAGTAGTAATAGTATAGTAATAGAACCAGTAAAGAGTAATAGAATAGTAATAGTAATAGAATAGTAATGGAACCAGTAAAGAGTATAATGATAGAATCAGTAAAGAGTAATGGAACCAGTAGAGAGTAATAGAACCAGTAAAGAGTAATAGAATCAGTAAATAGAATAGTAATAGTAATAGTAGTAATAGAATAGAATAGTATAGTAAATAGTAATAGAATAGTAATAGAATCAGTAAAGAGTATAGTAATAGAATAGAAATGGTAGTAATAGAATAGTATAGTAATAGTCCCAGTGATAGAACCAGTAAATGGAACCAGTAAATGGAACCAGTAAATGGAACCAGTAAATGGAACCAGTAAATAGAATAATAACAGAATAGAATAGTAATAGTAGTAATAGAACCAGTAAATAGAATAGAATCGTAATAGAACCAGTAAAGAGTAATAGAACCAGTAATAGTAGTAATAGTAATGGAACCAGTAGAGAGTAATAGTATAGAACCAGTAAATAGAATCCTAAGAGTATAGTGAATAGTAAGAGTATAGTAATAGAATCGTAATAGTATAGTAATAGTCCCAGTAATAGAATAATAATAGAATAGTAATAGAACCAGTAAATAGAACCAGTAAGAGTATAGTAATAGAACCAGTAAAGAGTAATGGAACCAGTAAATAGTATAGTAATAGTAATGGAACCAGTAATAGAATAGAATCAGTAATAGTAGTAATAGTAATGGAACCAGTAGAGAGTAATAGAATCAGTAAATAGAATAGTATAGTAAATAGTAATAGAATAGTAATAGAATAGAATAGTAAGAGTATAGTATAGTAATAGTATAGTATAGTAGTAATGGAATAGAATCGTAGTACTAGAGTGGGTAGAGATGATTTGAAAGGACTAGCTGCAGTCCCCCGTTGGAATGATTCTAATGACCAACTTCAAGGATTTCTAGAAGGAAGAAGTAAAGTTTGAAAAAGAAAATTCATTTAAAAATAGGAATTCTTATTAATATGTGATGTTTTTTATTTTTTATGTTTTATGTTTTCCTTCTTTTTTATCTACTGGTAACTGTTGGAACTTTTCCAGGTCTGGGATTATAAATAAAGTTTTATTCCAATATTCGAATACGGTAAATAAACTTAGACTTAGGATTCATTTAGTTTTCCACTTTTCCCTTTTCCCTTTTCCCTTTTCCACTTTTCTACTGTTTCCCTTTTCCTTTTTACTGTTTCGGTAATCTTTCAGGAATTTCCTAAAACAGCCAATAGTCAATCATAAAACGGTTTGTTTCCATTTTGTAATAAAAATCCATATTAAACAATCCTTGTGGCTCAGACTATTCCAAAATCATTAGATACTCAATCCTAGGGCTTGGGTTTATTCCTACAGTAACTCCTAAAGGTTCAGTCATCAATAAACACTATGTAGAAGATAAAGGAATTTCATTGGGAATACTCAATATGAATCTATAGTTTCCGAATCAATCATCATCAATTATACTGACCTTATTGGCACTATATCCTCTATTGGGGTGTGTCTTATATGCACCACCTTATATGCACCATCTTATATGCACCACCACCTTATATCGACTAAAACGCTACTATTATAAATAAAAATACTACTGATTTCTTAAACCTCTGTACATCTCCATAAAAACCTTTAATCATAAAAACCTTCAATTGAAAATCTTGAATAATTTATTCCTTTTCATTATACAAGCTACTTGAAGTCTCATTATTGGTATTATTAATATCTTATACATGATTATACTATTTCCATATTATTATTTAAGTGATTATTTTGTATTGATATTTCTTAAAAATGTAGTAATAGTGATAATAAAGGTTTTTTGATTTTTTGATTTTTTGATTTTTTGGTTTTTTGGTTTTTTGATTTTGCTTTTGCTTTTGCTTTTGCTTTTGCTTTTGCTTTTGCTTTTGCTTTTGCTTTTGCTTATTGCTTTTGGTTTTTGGTTCTTTGTTTTTAACTAGTATTTTATGTATTATAGCTAATTTACCTCTTGGCATTAACAATGCCTTTATGATTTGCACGTTGACTAACTATAAATCCTTTAAAAATGGAACTTTTGATGTCATGTTTTTTTTCAACGAGTTAGGGGTTTGAGAGGTTTGAGAGGATCTCCATGACTTTTTATGATATGCTTAAAGTGTGGGAGAGAATGAAGGAACCTTGGGAACCCTCGGAACCCTCGGAAGTGAAGACAATACACCCGTACACCAGACAAGGTCAGTAGAAAAAGGCCCAATGCAAAACCACCTTTTTTCCATCTTTTAATTATAAAAATTATATTTCTGAAAACCTTGAATTCCGGTCATCATGAATGTGTTTTTTCAAAATGGTTAAATTATCTGTATCAATATTTATAGTGGTATGTTCTTCTAGTTCCGGTCTCTTGAACCGCACTGCGCCTGTTCCGAGGGTTGCACCCATCCAACCATAAATCAACCATAAATCAACCATAAATCAACCAAACCATATTTTCTTTCTTTTTCTTAACGAAGTTATCAAAACTTTCTTAATACTACCAATTACCATATCTTTCGTGGGGTTTGGTAGTATATCTAGACTATCAATCTAATTTCTAAGAGTCTCGTTTTTAACTACTCTTGGTTTCCTTCTTTCCAATCACAACCTTAGTTGATTATTTCATTAACTCATTAACTTATTATTTCATTATTTCATTATTTCACTAACTCAATAACTCACTAACTCATTCTATATCATGTAGGCTCCAATCCTGTGGTTCCTTGGGTCAATTCCTTTAGTTTTAGCCTTGCAAAATGCTGGTGGATACTATTTCTCTCCCAATACAATTGTTCATATTAGAAATTCAGCTGAATTCACTACATATTTCAAGGCCGTTGCCAAGAGAGGAGATTTGGACGAGGTATACAAGGGTCTTAATGGGAGAGACTCTTTGGACCATTAATTCCTAGATGTTGAATGATGTTTCTTTTTTCTGGAATAGTGGAAACAAGTTCTTGAACATCCTAACACTTTTTGAGAATTTTCCGTCTCTTTTCTCTAATTTTGAGTCCCTTTCTTCTAATTTTGAGTCTCTTTTCTCTAATTTTGAGTCCCTTTCTTCTAATTTTGAGTCTCTTTTCTCTAATTTTGAGCGTCTTTCTTCCAATTTTGAGTCTCTTTTCTCTAATTTTGAGCGTCTTTCCTCTAATTTTGAGTCCCTTTCCCCAATTTTGAGCTCTTTCCCCAATTCTGAACCTCTTAAATGGTAATTTACCAACAGAAGATTCTTCTTATCCTTAACAAGGCTACAACTTCTAGATCCCAAATATACAACACCAATTACAAGTCAAAAACTTTGATTTCTCATAAAGTATCGAATAGGTTAAAATCATTCACTTCCGTTTTCTTATCGGTATAGTTTATGGTTAAGAAACAATATATAAAAGTTTTTGATTTCATATTTCGTTCTTGATTCATGAAAATATCCTGGATTATGGTTTCGCAGTACTTTGTATTCAATGAATCTAAGAATTATACCTCTAACTATTGAATACATTAATTTCCCTAAACTTTATTAATCTAATTTTGATTAAAACATCTTATTTTATGATTTCTTCCTATAAATTTTACACCTTGTCTACGTTGAAAACTTTCATTTCTTGAAATATCACCTTGGAGTTCATCAGAAGAGGTATGTAGGTACAGTACTTGTTGCCCAAATCAGTCATGTACATCCAAGAACATAAGCTCTATATCAACAAGACGGAGCCTATAAAGCAGGTGTTGAACGATAAGGGAGATTGAGGCCTGGCCTGGTGGTGAAAGTCTCGTGGATATTCTTTACTTCTCCAATAGATGCCTTATACAGGACTAGTAATAGACGAATCGATACTCGCTTTATACCTCACTTAATGAATTAACTATGTGTATAGAACTGTCTACAACAAGTACACACTATGGGCACCTGATATCTCCTTAGAGAATTCTCTTTGCGTTAATTCCATAAATGTAGTGTTTCATCTACGTAAGTATTATCTCCTTACTGGTCTAGACTTCGAACTCGAAAATACTGTACATGATGATTATGAGCACTGGCCGATGATTATGAGCACTGGCTGATGATTATGAGTACGGTTATTTTATTTATTTCCATTTTTTAAATACATACTTTCGTCAACTAAAATGTACTCTCTTGGACCTGGAATTATTGCTGCTTGAACCTGACTTTTCTTTCTTTCTTCTCTACTGTATGTAGGACTCTAGCAAGCTTGGGATCTAGATCAAATTGTATGAGATATATTCGAATACGGTAAATAAACTTAGACGGGTCTTAAGGATTCATTTAGTTTTCTATTTCTATTTTCCACTTTTAATCAATCTTTAGAGACTCAAAAATCATTCTTTAGAGACTCAAAAATCATTCAATATAGCCAATCAAGCCATAAGTTAGTCAAGCCATATAGCTAGTTATGGTAATATAGCTAGACAAGGTGATATGGCTAATTAACCTGATTCAGCTAATCAAGGGGATATAGCTAATTAACCTATACAGCTAAACAAGGTGATATGGCTAGTCATCCTATACTGCTAAACAAGGAAGTATAGCTAGTCATCCTATACTGCTAAACATGGTGATATAGCTAGTCATCCTATACTGCTAATCATGGTAATATAGCTAGTCATCCTATACAGCTAATCCAGTTTCCACATTCCACATTCCACTTGATTTGGTTAAAGATTTGAATTCTTCTTCAATATCTGGCGTGTTACTTTCCTAGAACTTATTCATGGTTTTCAAATATTGAGATATGGATCCCATGCTTTTTTATAAACTTTACTTTCACTTGTTTTCAAGGCTAAGGAAGTGGGATTTACACATAGGTTCAATTTCAAGGCCAGATCTTTTTTTTTGTTGAATTGCTTAATTCCACTCAATCCGGTTTATTGCCTCCATTCTNCTTGTTTTCAAGGCTAAGGAAGTGGGATTTACACATAGGTTCAATTTCAAGGCCAGATCTTTTTTTTTGTTGAATTGCTTAATTCCACTCAATCCGGTTTATTGCCTCCATTCTACCTGTCCTTTTAATTATCCTTTTATCGTGTGCAGAGCAGATAGAGACCTCCTTGGATTTCTTTATTAAAGGTATCAAGTCAATGAATTTTATCAATGAATTTTTTCAAGAATGGTAGAAATATTTTTTGTTAAGCTTTCTAGTTTTCTAGTTTTCTAGTTTTCTAGTTTTCCAGTTTTCTAGTTTTCCACTGCTTTGGTAATCTTTCAGGAATTTCCTAAAACAGCCAATAGTCAATCATGAACCGGTTTGTTTCCATTTTGTAATAAAAATCCATATTAAACAATCCTTATGGCTCAGACTATTCCAAAATCATTAAATACTCATTTCTAGGGCTTGGGATTATTCGTAACATTCTGATATTGTTTAACATTATTATACTTGATTAGTTTTTAGTCCATTACTTGTGAAGAGGTATTGTGTGCAGTACACGCCATAAATGTATAAGAGTTTAGTTTAAATTAGTGATTATCCGGTTTACTAGTGGATGAATTGAATGTGTAGTGGATGGGTACTGCATAGAAGTGTATTGACTTATTCCATATGGGAACAGAGTGGGACCATATTTCAAAGGTTCAAAGTAAATCACGTGACTCCAAAAAAGTATTTGGTATTAAAGGTTTTGATGTGAATGATTGAAAAGGACTTTTGATTTTGGGGTGGTTTACTTGGGATTGGGCGTTCCTGTATACAGTCTATAGTCTATAGTGTTACGCGTTGAACCTTGGCTAGTTCATAAGCTGGAACTCTTACGTAATTGTTCTCTTGTACTCCAGTCAGCGTGGCA
>NLAC01002181.1:0-33666 GCA_002374635.1 Metschnikowia sp. 04-218.3
AATAGTTTCTGAACCAAAAGCTACATTCAATAAAACTCCTGGATTTACTAAAAACTGGTTTTCCTGATAACTCTTTAAGACATCTAACTCTATGTAAAGCGTACTAAGGTCTCGGTTAGCAATCTTCTGGAAAAGATCCAAGTACTTCACGCCACTGGACGTTTCGCTTTCCTCTATAGTTTCACTAGACCCTTTAAACTACGAAGACTACTTTTAACACTGATACTACTTTTAACACTGATACTACTTTTAACACTGATACCAAGACTGATACTAAGACACTAAGACTGATACTAAGACTACTAGTAATATTGCTTTATAGACCAACCGGAACCCTTCCACGGCATGACTCCCCGACCATTCTAATTACTTCCTCATCTGGCATTCCAACCACACTCTTGGCTTTTCCTTCTAATACCTCCTTCATCGGAGTATCACCATGAATTCCTCAAACCCCCTTCTCTTGTTTCCGATACTCGGCCGTTCCAGTTCCAGTTCATTGGCAGCTGTCTTGTATAATTGTTTAACGTATGAGACTCGCACGTCTCTTATGCTCTGCATACTGAAGTGGCCGAGTTGAGAATGCAGGGGGTGCCGATGAATTTGGCACATAAGAGCCACTCCTGGAGCTAGTCCTGGATCCAGCGTGCCATCAGCGAACCTGAAACAGAAGAGGTTGAGTATCTGAACCCGATTCAAAGGAAGCATCCAATGAGGCATCTCTGAAAGTTAGCCCGAAGTGTAGACTTATGCACGAAGGGGTGTTGGAGGAATGACCGGTGATAACTCCGATCAAGGAGGTATCACAGACCAATAACAGGCGTCTGGTTGGAATCACCACTGAGGGAGTAATTAGAATGGCCGGAGAAAGAGATCCGATGCCAAGCCGTTCCGTGGATACAGAGAAGTCTGTCGGTTTCCCCCTTATTTTAAAGGACAGAAAACCATCTCGCTTGTTTGAAAGGACAGAAAACCATCTCGCTTGTTTGAAAGGACAGAAAACCATCTCGCTTGTTTGAAAGGACAGAAAACCATCTCGCTTGTTTGAAAGGACAGAAAACCATCTCGCTTGTTTGAAAGGACAGAAAACCATCTCGCTTGTTTGAAAGGACAGAAAACCATCTCGCTTGTTTGAAAGGACAGAAAACCATCTCGCTTGTTTGAAAGGACAGAAAACCATCTCGCTTGTTTGAAAGGACAGAAAACCATCTCGCTTGTTTGAAAGGACAGAAAACCATCTCGCTTGTTTGAAAGGACAGAAAACCATCTCGCTTGTTTGAAAGGACAGAAAACCATCTCGCTTGTTTGAAAGGACAGAAAACCATCTCGCTTGTTTGAAAGGACAGAAAACCATCTCGCTTGTTTGAAAGGACAGAAAACCATCTCGCTTGTTTGAAAGGACAGAAAACCATCTCGCTTGTTTGAAAGGACAGAAAACCATCTCGCTTGTTTGAAAGGACAGAAAACCATCTCGCTTGTTTGAAAGGACAGAAAACCATCTCGCTTGTTTGAAAGGACAGAAAACCATCTCGCTTGTTTGAAAGGACAGAAAACCATCTCGCTTGTTTGAAAGGACAGAAAACCATCTCGCTTGTTTGAAAGGACAGAAAACCATCTCGCTTGTTTGAAAGGACAGAAAACAATCTCGCTTGTTTGAAAGGACAGAAAACACATCTCAGCAGAAGAGATTGGTATTTAGTTTCAAAGAGAAACCCGAATACAGTACGCTGACATGAGTACCACTGTTCCTCGCTTGATACAGTTAATGAAGATTAACGTAATACAAGTTCCAACTTATAGAAGGGTTTACGCAAACTCTCACCAAGAACTTCATGTGTTTGTGCTGCATACTAGACGTGTGAGGGATTAATATGCAGTGCGAAGGAGTCGTGCGAAGCTCATACGCTCAACAACGTATCACTTTACTATATAAAGATACAAGACGTAAAAGACTCTAGTGACACTCTTGCTAGGATATAGTGATGATAAATAATAAATAAACAATCAATTCTATTGTAGATATTTGAAAATAGAGTTTCGGGAATTATACTATGATGGTACAATATGTTTATATAGGAAGTATCTCTCCATTCACTCCATTCACTCCATTCACTCCATTCCAAATGGCTTTACAATTTTGATCACCATACTTTTAATATTCTTCTTGACTTATCTTCTTGAAGAAATTGAAAGATTTAAAAGTCTTTTTCAACGTCAATAGTCAGATTAATCTATTGGTTAATTTAGAGTATAGAGTATAGAAGAAAGAGTATAGAGTATAGAGAATAGAGTATAGAAGAAAGGGTATAGAGTATAGAATATAGAATATAGAAGAAAGAGTATAGAAGAAAGAGTATAGAGTAAAGGGTATAGAGTATAGAGTATAGAGTATAGAGTATAGAGTATAGAGTATAGAATTTAGAGTATAGAATATAGAATATAGAGTATGGTATAGAGTACTGATATTAGAGTATAGAAGAAAGAGTATAGAGTATAGAGTACTGATATTAGAGTATAGAGTATAGAGTATAGAGTATAGAAGAAAGAGTATTGGCTTTGGTTTGGGGCTACGTTGAAATATTAAAGCTATACATTGTATGGTTTTTCTGGTGTACAGTATTGGTTCGAGTCTGACGGTACAGTACTTATTCCGGAGACACTGTTTTAGAAGACGTTTAAGATTTAAAACCATCGATTTGGATTTACATTCTTTTTCTTCTTCTCTTTTAGATTCTTCTTCTTCTCTTTTAGATTCATCTTCTTTAGATTCTTCTTTTCATCTTCATATTTATTTCCATATTTCCATATTTTCATCTTTATATTCTTCTTTTCATCTTCATATTCTTCTTTTCATCTTTATATCGTTCGTATTCTTCATATTCATATTCTTCATCTTTTTCATATTCATATTCTTCATACTCTTCTTTTTCATACTCTTCTTTTTCTTCATTCTTCATTCTCATGTTGATACCCATCGTTTCCATCTTTTCATATTCTTCTTTTTTAGATTCTTCATACTCTTCTTTTCATATTCATCATTTTTTTACTCTTGTCCATTTTCATCTTTTCATATTTCCATATTCTTCATACTTATATTTCCATATCCTTCTTTTTCATATCCTTCTTTTCATCTTTTCATCTTTTCATCTTTTCTTCATATTCATACCCATTTTTATTAAGTACTTCATGTTCATCTTTTTCATCTTCATCTTCATATCCTTCGTATTCTTCATTTTCATATCCTTCTTTTTTATTTTCTTCTTTTTTAGATTCTTCATTTTCCTACTCATTTTCATATTCTTCATACTCGTCTTTTCTTCATGTTCATTTCCATATTCTTCATTTCCATATTCTCATATTCATCTTTTTCATATTCTTCATACTCATATTCTTCATACTCGTCTTTTTCATATTCTGCTTTTCATCTTCTGCTTTTTAGATTCTTCTTTTCCATATTCTCATATTTTTCATACTTGTACTCATATTCTTCATTTTCATCTTTTTCATATTTTCATCTTTTTAGATTCTTCTTTTTCTTCTTCTTCTTCATCTTCTTCTTCTTTCCATATTCTTCTTTTTTAGATTCTTCTTTTTTAGATTCTTCATATCTTAATCTTTTTCATTTTCTTCATATTCATCTTCTTCATTTCCATCTTCTTCATTTCCATCTTTTCATTTTCATATCCTTTATATTCATACTTTTAGATTCTTCATACTCGTCTTTTCTTCATTTTCGTATTCATCTTTTCATATTTTTAGATTCTTCATATTCTTCATTTCCATATTCATCTTCTTCTTCTTTTTCTTCATACTCATACTCTTCTTTTTTAGATTCTTCATACTATTCTTTTTCATACTCATTTTTCATATTCTTCTTTTTTATTTTCATCGTTTAGATTTTTTAGATTCTTCATTTTCTTCATACTCTTCTTTTTCATCCTTTTAATCTTTTCCATATCTTCATCTTTTTCATACTCATATTCTTCATTTTCTTCTTTTCATTTCCATCTTTTCATCTTCTTCTTTTTCATCTTCTTCATTTTCTTCATCTTCTTCATCTTCATCTTTTTCATCTTTCCATATCCTTCATCTTCATATTCATTTTTAGATTCATATTTCTAGATTCTTCATACTCGTCTTTTCTTCATTTTCATATTCATTTTCTTCATTTTCTTTTTCATTCTCATGTTCTTCTTCTTCATCTTCTTCATCTTCTTCATTTCCATATTCTTCTTTTCCATCTTTTCTTCTTTTCATCTTCATATTTCCATATTTCCATATTTTCATCTTCATATTCTTCTTTTTCATCTTCTTCTTCTTCATTCTCATGTTCTTCTTTTTTAGATTCTTTATTTTTCTCTTCATCTTCATATTCTTCTTTCCATATTCTTCTTTCCATATTTCTAGATTCTTCATGTTCATTTCCATATTCTGCTTCTTAGACTCTTTTTTTCATTTTCTTCTTCTTAGACTCTTCATCTTCATCTTTTCATTTCCATATTCATCTTCAATTAATTGAGAAGTTGTATGAATTCAGTATAACTTTATAAGCAAGTGGACCCCGACTCTAGACTCTTTTAAAGGTTCACTTGACCTTATGTTAATTTTTATTTTCAATTTGCTAAATGAATACCACGTTTTCTTTACTTCTACTAATTCACTGTTAGTGCCGAGACCATAAGCTTAAATGAGCTTAAATGAGCTTAAATGAGCTTAAATGAGCTTAACTCAAGGAGTGGGATCCATTTCAAAGTAAATTCTCTTTTCACCTATAATCTTATTCGTTAAATTTAAATCTAAACCATTGTTTAATTTTTAATTGATTTCATGGAGAACGCTCATTTGAACCATGCATATTAACCCTTCTGGACGTACTTAATATCTTATATATTTAAAGCATTCATTAATAAATTATAATTTTCAATTAAAACTGATTTTTTTAAGGATTTCCAAAGGTTTGAAAATGTTAAAAAAATTTTTGAAAATGTTTAAAAATGATTGAAAAATGTTTAAAAATGTTAAAAAATGTTTAAAAATGTTTGAAAAAACTTAAAAATGTTTGAAAATGCTTAAAAATATTTCAAAAAGTTTAAAAAACATTTAAAAAACTTAAAAATGTTTAAAACTTTTGATAAAAAAAAAAAGAATGGAAATTTTATTATTAAAACAGGAAAAAATTCAATCAAGGTTCATGAAAATGATAGAGATTTCTATACTTTATCCTTGGATCCATAATTCCAGACTTGTACTTATTTTAATATAATAGATTTTAGGTTCTATAAATAGATATGGCTTTAGATATAGTGGATATCTTGAAATTCTTTTTTTTTTTCTTCTTATGGTATACCATTAATAGACGTTTATAATGATATGCACGATGCTTATGTGCAGTACCGCTGGGGGTACCTTTTCAGTGAACCAGAGAAGTTAGAAAGCTGAAATTTTGGTAATATATAAAGATTCATTGATTAAATATATGGTTTTAATTTTACCTATTTTGACTTTTTGATTGTTAAGAAACTTACTCTTCTGTATATTGGTGTTCCTGCATCTAATGTTGTACTGTATATAATGTTTTTGTATACAGTTGTGTGTACTGCATATAATTCTCATTTCCTGTATACAGACATTTCCTGCATGCACATCTGTACATCCTCACCTTTCTCAATCTCACCATTCTAATCTCACCATTCTAATCTCACCATTACTATACGATCTCAGCGGAAAGTCAGTACAGTCAATGGTACAGTTTCTTAAACACTTGAATATCTATGATGGACTGTACTTACGGAAATCCTCTAGTCTAGCTCTATACAGTCTCCAGTCTCCAGTCTCCAGTCTTCTGTCTCCAGTCTCCAGTCTCCTGTCTTCAGTCAACTGGGTTGGGTTGGCGTCTAAGGGGGTATAATGTTAAAGTGACAAGTGGCAAGTGGCAAGTGACAAAATGACAAGTGGCAAATTGGCAAGTGGCAAATTGGCTGTAAATCTGGAAGTGAAGAGAACTGGAGGTTTTAACAGATTATAAAATTGATGGAAGCAAATATGATGGTGACCTTGGAAAAGAATAAGAGTGAAGGTTTACATTTGGAGATTTACATTTGGGGATTTGTTTGTCTTCCATTTTCTTCTTTCATTTTCTTCTTTCATTTACTCCGTTTTACTCCGTTCATTTACTCCGTTCATTTACTCCGTTTTACTCCGTTTTACGCCTTCTGTCATTCTCTTTTGATGCATTCATTGAACTATCTTGTGGAATCTTTCTTTCCTGCAATTGCTTTTCTTTCCTTGTTGATGGTCTCTTTCTTTTTCTCTTTTACTAATCCTGTTTTTCCTGCTTCAACTCTTTGATGAGTAGTAGTAGACTCCGTGATTTCGTCTAGTATAGTCTTGGATTTTCTAGTATAGTCTTGGATTGTCTTGGATTGTCTAGTATAGTCTTGGATTGTCTTGGATTGTCTAGAATTTTCTAGAATTGTCTTGCATTGTAAAGTGGAGGACCGCTTGTTATGAGCCTTTGAACTACTCTAAATCCTAATGTATATAAACATTCATAAACTTATACTCATACTTCCTTACATCTATACTTATACTGATATATATTCACCTATAGACAATTCCATCTTATAGATCAGTCTTGTCCGTACAATTATATATTAGAGTACGACCCGTGCATCCTGCACCTTCTGACCGTTCATTCTATAATCACATCATTCCTGGCATTCCCTGGGGCATGCCCTGAGGTTGGCCGCCTGGCCCACCCTTTAACGACAGCTTACCAGCCTTCAAAAGCTCATCGCAAAGAAGCAAGTTGGACGAGATTCCTGCTGCTGCCGAAATGGCATTTCTTAACACCCGGTACAGGTCCCAAACTCCCTCGAGTGTAGGATCCATGGGCTCTCCTGAAACAAGGTCGATGCCCACCACGTGGTCATCCATGATCTCATCTTGACATGCCGATACCGTCTCCAAAGAATCGAGCCCGGCATTGGAACTCAACACCTTTGGCACCACGAGAAGTGCCTCGGCAAATGCCTTTATCCCTGGCTTATTGCGGCCCTTCAAGATCTTCAGCGATAATAGGTGGTTGTGGCAGCTCATGAAAAAAGCACCTCCTCCAGCCACTATGGCTTCATCCTTGATCACATTGGCCACCGCACGCAACCCATCTCTCACGGCATCCTTGGTCTGCTGCAACACATGGTTGGTCAGGCCCTTGATGAGGATAGTCAGCGCCTGGGATTCCGTACATTCAGTAATGTGCGTGAACTTGTCTTCGCCAATGCTTTCCTCGTAAACGTAGCCTGCACGGCCCAAGATCTCCGGGCTCAAGTCGTCCACAGAGTTTTGGGCTTCTCCGCCCACAATCAACTGCAACCGCTCCATATTACGTCTTTTGGCCCGGCGCAACGCCAAGATATTGTGTTTGGCCAAAACATCCAACGACATGGGGTCAATTCCCTTTTGGTTGATGATAACAAAGCCTGCATCGCCATCCAAGCCACACACCTCATTCTTCAAGTCCACGATCTTGCGTAACTTCTCATCGACGAATTTTCGCTCGGAATTGACCAATTTCTCCCGTTGTTCTGCCGACGAGTAAAAAAAACCGGAATTGACCTCAGTTTTTTCATATTCCAACGAAACGTTTAACGTCAACACATAAGCGTTCTTCACAGCACGTGGCATATCAGGGTGTCTGGTCCCATGGTCCAAGACCAAGCCCTTGATGAGTTGGGTATCAGAAGCATTGCCATGTTGCATGGTCATGATCTCCACCATATGCAAGTCAATGTTCTTCTTATCTTCACCCTGCACAGAGAGCACGGCATCAGTGACGATTGGAGCCAATACATCGGTCAATTCTGGCGTCACCTTGGTGGCAACCGAAGTACGTGCCACCTGAAGCAAAAACTCCCGGTCCATCAGTTCCGGGATTTGTTTAAACCCCGCCAAGAACTCTAATGACGCCTCACGTGCAGTTTCAAACCCATCCACCAAAATCCTCGGGTGAACGCCTTCAGAAATATACCTCTCTGCCTGCTTTAACAATTCCCCCACCAATAACACAACCGTGGTAGTTCCATCTCCGGTAATTTCATCCTGAGCGGTGGCGGCACGTGCAATCATAACCGCCGTGGGGTGCTGGATTTGCATTTCCGAAAGCAACACTTTACCATCCTTGGTCAATTTGAGGTTGCCAGAACCGTCCACCAAAAGCTTGAGCGTGCCTTTGGGGCCGAGGTTGGAGGCCAACACTTGCTGGAGACCTTGCGCTGCGGCGATATTGACCTGGAGAGCCTGCGCCCTTCTGATGGATTCGGCCTTAGGGTTAAGGAGCTGGATAGAGGAGGACATGGGGAGAAGGAGTGTTGAGAAAAGTTTTGTGAGGTGTATGTGCGAGTCACGTGCGTGCACGTGGAACATCACGTGTCGCTCTATTCCACACATCAACTCCAACCAAACTTACCCAAATTGATGGAGATAATGTCTCGATATATATGTGAATCTAGTTTACTTTAAATGGATCTAATGTCTCTATTTAGAGTTAAATTTCCTTCAAATTTGAGTGTGTCCTGCATATAAGTCCCCAAATCTGCCTAAAAAGGAAATAACTAACCCAATAACAAGTAAATTCAAGGTTTTTTCTCATCAAATCACTCTTTGAAACCATGGCTTCATGCTCAACTTGTCAAAATAAAATTCTATTGAATAATGAAGAAATCAAATGAAATTTTCATTAAAAACGCTTATATGCACTCCCCCAATTTCAGAACTTCTACCGTATCTCTTGATCCACCACTACCCCAAACTCATACCATATCATATCAAATCATAGCATATCATATTATTCTATACTATACCCAAATTCGTGAAATAAAGAGCGTCACGTGCTCATAACCATCCATAGAGACTCAAAATCATCTATAGAAACTCCTGGGAGACATGAAAATAATCCCAAATTCGGGAAAACTTCAAGGATAAAAAGGGAAAAATGGTAGTTTGATTTTGAGCTTTTTGGGGGAAAAACGGCTTGAATGAATGGGTCGGAAATGGATATATCCCCGGTTCTCCACCCCAAACCCCCGGAATTCTACCTCAAACCCCCGGAATTCTACCTCAGACCCCCGGAATTCTACCTACCGTATCCCCGGGAATAGCCTTATTTAATATAAATAAATATCGTATAGATTAAATCGTACATTTTAAGTGAAAATAGAAAGGTCTTTGTTGTCCTGCACAGAATATATATTCCTGTACATTATCGCTTTATCGTGCATATACTCCGAAAATCCTGTATATAGTCGAATATCCTGCACATTAGCACCATAGTACATTTATTTCCCAAACTCATACCCACGAGCTACAACCATGTGTAGGCCAAACTATACTTACTATGAAATGCAGACGTTGGAAATGCAAAACATGAAAATTTCAGAATCACATAATACGTTTATGGATACACTTAAGCCACTGTCACAGTGTAAACAAGGGAGTGCATATACCATTTTTATATACAGGACCAGTTTCCTTATGAAAATACAATTTTTTTTAAAGCCCTACTAACCGTTACTAGTTAGTACATTCTATAACATCCAAATAGCTCAGTTGCAAAAGCTATAGCTTGTGTCCTGGCTCTAGTAAATCGAAAAGTGCTTGTATGCAGTACATATCAAATATAATTGTTTTTTTCGTCCAAAAAGTGTCCTATACTTAAATCTGCACATTTACTATAATATTTAACGAATCAAGTAGAAATTTCATCCGTCTAATACTACACAAAATCGGGTCTAAAGATAAAGTACCGGGTTATATGCAGGACCAACATGATATTTCGTGTACTTACTCTGTATACGTACTCTGTGGCTAAATTCTGTGGTTTCATGCTGGTATGTAATCACGTCTTTGGGATCTAGATCCACTTTACTTTCCAATTACGGTTACTTGTGCCTAAAACTGCAACATTGCAATGAACCTGCATGAAAGATGCAACCTGCATATACTTCAATTTTCTTCCTGGACTTCAAACCTCTGGCTTTTCAACTCCTTCCAAGCACTCTACCGGAATATCTTTCGCTTCTAGACCTTTGCTGCAAATACTGCAGTATGTCCTTGATTAGTTGCACCTGTATAGAATATTGTACCTTAATGCACTCCTGCACATACGGCCCGTTAGACGACTCGGCTAATTTTAGCCTGCATCCGCTCCGCCCCTTCTCTCCTTTCTTCTCTCGAAACCTTCTCTAAATTTCTTTTTTAAAAACGACTACTTTAAATTGAGTTATAAATACCTTATATACCGTCTTAAACTCTTTAAATCCGCTTTTTCCTACTCATTTCTACCCCTCTCCATGCACCACCTCGCTTACATGCACTACTACATACATCACTCTATGCACTCAAATTTACTAAGCCTTCAGACACTACTTACATTTTTCCTTGGTGTGGCTGCATGTAGTGGCATGACTTACCATGCATCGAAACGCCCAAGCGAATATTCCTTGCATCCGTAGAAGCCGGAAATCTCGGGAATCGCTCGGCTCGACGCTGCATTCGGAATAAAAAGCTCTAGCCGAACTCTGCATTGTGAGCCGAGGTTCAAGCGGAGGCAGAATTCTTGGCAATGGTTGAATTGGCTCGAAACGTTTATGTTTTCCCGAGCTAAAATTAGTACTTTTTAAGGTGTTTGGGGATGATTTCTGGTGTGTGGGGCCGAGTTGGCCGAGACTGAAGTTATATACACACCTAAAAGTCCGAATTCTTACTATTTTTTAAATTTGAAATATTCATTGGAAAGCTTGAATCTCTAGCTTTCCATGCATACTACTTTCATTAGAATCGCACCACATTTGGTGGTGTTACATTGAGGCTTTTATGGCCAAGTTGCTGGTGTACGGGTGTAAGGCCTTCCAAAGCCAATTTACTTCAATACAAAGTTCTCAATATCAATAGAATGTATATTTAGGTTTTGGAATATATTACTAGTTCTTTAAATTAAGTATAGTGGATTTGTATATGGGTCGTGTGTCTACCATATTTCACCAGATGGGTTTCTCCACCAGAACCATCTCAAACCCCAATATTCTTCGGATACTCCACCTTCATTTATCGTGTATCCACCAAACCAGTCTTCGAAATGGTGCCGAAGAGAACACTGAGTATAGTCACCAAGCCATTATCGGGTCTTTCTGTGAGCAAGTCAGACTAGGGCCGAACCACCAAAGTAAAAGAGTGACAACTGAATAGTAATCGTTGGAGATTATTAGTATTCAGAATCTAACCTTTTTCACATCACTTCTATAGATCAAGGAATGTGGTGATGTACTAACAGTACCAAAAATCAGTACTAAAAATCAGTACTAAAATCAGTACTAAAATCAGTACCAAAAGTCAGTACCAAAAATCAGTAGTCAGTAGTCAGTACTAAAAGTCAGTAGTCAGTAGTCAGTAGTCAGTAGTCAGTAGTCAGTAGTCAGTAGTCAGTACCAAAATCAGTAGTCAGTACCAAAATCAGTAGTTAGTAATAGTAGTAGAAGTGTAGCAGTATTTGGAGAGCCGACTAAAAGAAACTAGCTCTGGATGTAAAGAGAGTCAGAGTCAGGGGAACTGGACCCCACAGTCCAAAATCAACTCAATCACTTTTCTCTCTCCACCCTTTGAATCCTTGCCAATCACAACCCCATCTGTAGTCTGTAGTAGTAGTAGTCAGTTTTCGGTAACGTTGGTAGAATCAGTTCAATAGTCAATATTCGTCAAGACCAGTCTGTAGTCTGTAGTAGTAGTCTGTAGTCTGTAGTCTGTAGTCTCTAGTCTGTAGTCTGTAGTCTGTAGTCTCTAGTCTGTAGTCTGTAGTCTGTAGTCTGTAGTCTGTAGTCTGTAGTCTGTAGTCTGTAGTCTGTAGTCTGTAGTAGAAGCAGTTTGCAATAGTAGAAGGAGGACTCAATGATCTTCATTCGTACTAAAAATCAGTACTAGTACTAGTACTACTAGTCAGTAGTAGTAGTAGTAGTCAGCAGCACCAGTAGAAGGAGTAGTAATTAGCAGTACTGGGAGTCAGTACTACTATTAGTACTTATAACACTGGGAGTCAGTAGTAGTAGTAGTAGTGGTCGTTGAACCACTATATTGAAAAGTGTCAGAATCCATAGAGTCACGTTGGACTTTAATGACCTTTTTTAGTGTGGAGCTTCAGTGTTGATCTCTTGGATTTTTCTTCTTAGGAATCCTGATTTCCTCTCCTAGAACTGATCCTAGAACGGAGCTCATTCGATCCCTTAAACTAAGAGGCAACTCCTTACTTCATCTTTAAACCAACAACAAGGATTCTTTCAACGGCCTTCTGGAAATCCTTCAGCTCCATTGGTCCATCCATTTACACCGATTAGATGTCGACTTGCCGAAATCCCTCATTAAAAGTCTCTGTATTTCAATCCCTTCACAGGACTTTCTTTCGGTGACTTCTTATTGTATCCAGAAACACTCCATCGGAGTTACTTGTTTCATCAGCTTCCTGCATTATGGATCTTGTGACACCAGTATCCTTCTCTCAGGTTCAACTGTACTAGTAGTAGTCAGTAGTAGTCAGTAGTCAATAGTAGTACTAGCTGGAGCTGTAGCTGTAGCTGTAAGTGGTAGTAGTAGACATCAGTACTAGTACTAGTAGTAGTAGATGCAAGTAAATTCCAGTAGTGGACCTGTATCATAGTGAGTGGTAGCAGACACTAGTGGTAGCCCCTAGTAATAATAGTACTACTACTAATAGTAGGAGTGATAGTAGTAGATACCAGTAGTGGTGTACCTATATTAAGTGAGTAACAGACACTTGTAGTAGTCAGTAGTCAGTACTAGTCAACAGTAGTCAGTACTAGTAAGTAGTAGTCCGTATCAGTATCAGTATCAGAAAGTAGTCAGTATCAGTATCAGTATAAGTATCAGAATCAGAATCAGAATCAGTACCAGTATCAGTATCAGTATCAGAAAGTAGTCATTATCAGTATCAGAAAGTAGTCCGTATCCGTATCAGAAAGTAGTCCATATCAGTATCAGAAAGTATTCAGAATCAGTATCAGTATCAGAAAGTAGTAGTAGTCCGTATCAGTATCAGAAAGTAGTCATTATCCGTATCAGAAAGTAGTCCATATCAGTATCAGAAAGTATTCAGTATCAGTATCAGTATCAGAAAGTAGTCATTATCAGTATCAGACAGTAGTCATTATCAGTATCAGAAAGTAGTCCGTATCAGTATCAGAAAGTAGTCAGTATCAGTATCAGTATCAGAAAGTAGTTGTCAGTATCAGAAAGTAGTCAGTATCAGTATCAGAAAGTAGTCAGTACTAGTCAGTATCAGTATCAGAATCAGAATCAGTATCAGAAAGTACTAGTCAATAGCAGCAATTAGTAGTCAGTAGTCAGTAGTAGCTAGTAGTCAGTAGTAGCTAGTAGTCAGTACTAGTCTGTATCTGTATCTGTATCTGTATCAGAAAGTAGTAGTAGTCCGTATCAGTATCAGAAAGTAGTCCGTATCAGTATCAGAAAGTAGTTGTCAGTATCAGTATCAGTATCAGACAGTAGTCATTATCAGTATCAGAAAGTAGTAGTAGTCCGTATCAGTATCAGAAAGTAGTCCGTATCAGTATCAGAAAGTAGTTGTCAGTATCAGTATCAGTATCAGACAGTAGTCATTATCAGTATCAGAAAGTAGTAGTAGTCCGTATCAGTATCAGAAAGTAGTCCGTATCAGTATCAGAAAGTAGTTGTCAGTATCAGTATCAGTATCAGACAGTAGTCATTATCAGTATCAGAAAGTAGTAGTAGTCCGTATCAGTATCAGAAAGTAGTCCGTATCAGTATCAGAAAGTAGTTGTCAGTATCAGTATCAGTATCAGACAGTAGTCATTATCAGTATCAGAAAGTAGTAGTAGTCCGTATCAGTATCAGAAAGTAGTCCGTATCAGTATCAGAAAGTAGTTGTCAGTATCAGTATCAGTATCAGACAGTAGTCATTATCAGTATCAGAAAGTAGTAGTAGTCCGTATCAGTATCAGAAAGTAGTCCGTATCAGTATCAGAAAGTAGTTGTCAGTATCAGTATCAGTATCAGACAGTAGTCATTATCAGTATCAGAAAGTAGTAGTAGTCCGTATCAGTATCAGAAAGTAGTCCGTATCAGTATCAGAAAGTAGTTGTCAGTATCAGTATCAGTATCAGACAGTAGTCATTATCAGTATCAGAAAGTAGTAGTAGTCCGTATCAGTATCAGAAAGTAGTTGTCAATAGCAGCAATTAGTAGTAGCAGCAGTTAGTAGTAGTAGTAGCTACTAGTCAGTACTAGTTAGCAGTAGTCAGTACTATTAAGTAGTAGTAGTCAGTATCAGAAAGTAGTCATTATCAGTATCAGACAGTAGTCATTATCAGTATCAGACAGTAGTCCGTATCAGTATCAGAAAGTAGTCATTATTAGTATCAGTATCAGAAAGTAGTCAATAGCAGCAATTAGTAGTCTGTACTAGTTAGCAGTAGTCAGTACTAGTCATTATCAGTATCAGAATCAGAATCAGTATCAGAAAGTAGTCATTATCAGTATCAGAATCAGTATCAGAAAGTAGTCAATAGCAGCAATTAGTAGTCAGTAGTAGCTAGTACTAGTCAGTACTAGTAAGTAGGCAGTATCAGTATCAGAAAGTATCAGAAAGTAGTCCGTATCAGTATCAGAAAGTATCAGAAAGTAGTCCGTATCAGTATCAGAAAGTATTCAGCAGTAGCTAGTAGTCAGTACTAGTTAGCAGTAGTCAGTACTAGTAAGTAGGCAGTATCAGTATCAGAAAGTAGTCCGTATCAGTATCAGAAAGTAGTCCGTATCAGTATCAGTATCGGTATCAGTATCGGTATCAGTATCAGTATCAGAAAGTAGTCAGTAGTCAGTACTAGTCAACAGTAGTCAGTACTAGTAAGTGGTAGTAGTCCGTATCAGTATCAGAAAGTAGTCCATATCAGTATCAGAAAGTAGTCAGAATCAGAATCAGTATCAGTATCAGAAAGTAGAAGTCAATAGCAGCATTTAGTTGTCAATAGCAGCAATTAGTAGTCAATGATAGCAGTAGTCAGCAGTAGGTAGTAGTCAATGATAGTAGTAGTCAGTAATCAGTACTAATTATCAGTAGTCAGTACTAGTAAGTAGTAGTAGTCATTATCACTACTAGTAAGTAGTCCGTATCAGTATCAGAAAGTAGTTGTCAGTATCAGAAAGTAGTTGTCAGTATCAGAAAGTAGTCAGTATCAGTATCAGTATCAGAAAGTAGTCAATAGCAGCAATTAGTAGTAGTAGTATTGGACATTAACATCAACGCAGTCTTTATCTGATCACATTGGCTAATAATAACTCCTTTAAGTATTGAACATGTATAATCATTTTGTTATTTGGACACTTTTTGAATTCCGAGACATGTTGGAAATTTCTTATTTGATAATCAAAAGCTGGGCTAATCTTCGTCCTTATATAGTGCACGCTTTCGCGACTTCTTTTTGTGACATCTGTGCACAAACGCAATATTGCAGCCCCCCTGATTAACCCCTCTTTTCAGCTTATTATCACACACCTCTTATTGGATGTTTGATTCCCCGCCGGATATATCGGACCCTCTTTTCCGAAATCCTCTCTTTGGATGTTTGTACCCGGGAGTGGTAATCCAAGTGTTTCATCTGCTTCCTGCTTCGTGACTCTTATGAAACCAGGACCCTTCTAAAGGTTCAACGCTATTGATTGATTGATTGAGGAGTCTATTGATTGAGGAGTGTCTCAGGAGTGTATGGTGTACAGCGGAAGAGTATAAAAGAGCGCGAGGAAGAAAATGGGGGTATGTTTTCTTCCGCCGAAATCCTGAAATATGGTTGGACCAAACCGTCTGAAAGAGAAGTGTTTAGAAACTCTAAAGCCGACCAATCCGATTTTTAGGTTGCTAGATCCTAATGTGGCTTGGAAGAATGACAAGTATGAGCTGGTCCGATGGCGGCGCTTATTGGAGGATCAAGGCCTGGAAAGCCCCACCGCTCTGTATAGTCTGGATACACTTCAACTGGACTCCCTGAATTCGCTGGACTCCCTGAATTCTCTGGACTCCCTGAATTCTCTGAATTGCCTGGACTCTCTGGATTCCCTTACGATGAGCACCACATTGGTGGAGGGGCTCGTTAGCTTGAGTTTGCTCCCTATGAAGGCGGTTGGCTCGAGGTTGCCTTCTGGTAAGGAGGTTAGAGAAGTGTCGCAGCCATGCAAGTCCATGCATCGTGACGCACCTCAACTGCGTGCTCCTGCATATACGCCGGGGTATGTGCAGGTTCGTCGGTCTAGCCTGCCCAAAGTCGCTCGCTCCCACATCAATGTTCAGACACGTGAGATCCACCAACATTACCAGTACTTGGATAATGATTTTTCTAAACACAGGTGGTATGACCCAATTCGGGGTCCTGTTCCCACCAAACTTCCCGAAGGTTTATACCAGCAGAAAAAATTTAAATGGGGGTTGAGAGATCAACAATACCCGAGTCTTGCAGATATTCATGCGATTGCGCCATGGGTAGGAGTATTTCAGCAACCTGGTGAAGTCAGCAAAGAGATCTTGGAGCGTGGGTTCAAAATGAACTACTACCCATTTGCAGATTTGTTGCAGTACAAGGATGCGGAGTGGCCGGGTGCTCGAGATGCCATTCGCCGGGAACATATTGTTTCAGACTATTTTCGTCAGTTCCCCGAGAATATGCAGAGAAGCGAGTTGGCGAGGGTTATGACCATGTCGCCCATTAATGCCATACGGTTCATGACTCAGCTGGTTGGACGACTGATGCACGAGTTACAAATTAAGGCCGAGGTACAGTTTAAGCCCAGGTTACGGTTTAAACCTTGGTTACAGTTTAAGCCAGGGCATGATGACACATTTGAGGAGATCATGATGCCCAAGCAACACTTTGGGATGTCCATGGATGAAACCCTGTTAGCGATGGAGACGAGGTATTACAATGAATTGAGCTTGTTCTGGGAAAGACCGGGTGATCTGAACTGGCCCTACTGGATGAAAATGGAGGATATTGACATTGGTATTGAACGGTACCTAGCGTTGAATGAGTGTACAGCCAAGGAATACGTTTTGAAAGCAGATATGGCGGGGTGGAGTCCATTCACGTTCGAGCCTGTGGACAATTCCTCGAAGGTCATGGCTACAACCAAGTTATGGAGGAGCAAGATGTCCGAGTTTATCTACCAGCCACGGACTAGGGTTAAGATATACGTTGAGATACATGTTGGACGTTGTGCCTTTGTTAATAGCTGGGACTATTACACTCTTGTTCGTTGATACTCTGGTCAGAGTGGAATTTTACTTGACATGAGTGATTTGGATTTTGGATTATCTCTAACCCATGATTGGGAAACCATGATTCCGTCTTCACAACTGATTCGAAGTTCCATCAAAAACAATGACATTCAAGAGTGGTACAAGATACTGGATGGTTTTGAAACAAATCTTGATCAATTCCTTTTGTTTCAAGCTTCATCAAGTTCAAGCTTCATCAAGTTCAAGCTTCATCAATTTCTAAGATGGTGCTACTCATTGCTGAAGGTAAGGAAGGTTGAGGTACTGGATATAATCAGTGGTAGTTAGCTGTAGTGTATATAGCTGTAGTGTATATAGTTGTAGAGTGTGGTGTAGACAGTTGATGGTACTTTAAGAGCACTTTCCGAGACTTTTGGTCTTTTGGTTTTTTGGTCTTTTGGTTTTTTGGTCTTTTGGTCTTTGGATCCTAAATGTGGCCTGGAAATGATTTACTTTAGAATGGCCGCTTTTCAGGTGATGTTCCTGTACACAACATACAACTTCTCCCCATTCTTTACTCTTTTTCTTCATTACATGTTCCTGTGTATATTTATGTTCCTGTATATTATGATATACCTGCATATACTTGTATTCCTGCATATATACCTATACCTGCATATACTCCTATTCCTGCATATATTCCAATATTCCTACATACAATGCTCCATATGCAGTCTCCGCCAGAAATGTACATTATGACCAAGTTATAACCCAGATATGAAGTTTATATAATAAAAGAATTAAAGTCAATTGAGAAATAATATAACTTCAAAAATATTAAAACCCGTACACCAGGATCCAATCTATCATTACAGTACAACACCACACCAACACCCATCGAATCTTTTCTAGTAAACTTCATATATACTCACCAATGGGAATGGCTTGAGTTTATGAAAACATACTTTACAATTTCCAGTTTGGTCAAGTATCCAGAATTACCAAGTATCCAAACTTACCAATGTATTTCCTAGACGGCCAATACTAATCAAGGCAAGCATTTCAACCACAGATTCCTCAGTATAATCTTGATACAGAAACGTATGAACCGGTTGGATGGACTCTGAAGTAGATGAAAGCATACTACGCTCAAGTATACTATAGCATGATTGGAAAGTATACTATAGCATGATTTTCAAGTATACTGTAGCATGATTGGTAAGTATACTGTAGCATGATTTTCAAGTGTACTATAGCATGATTTTTAAGTATACTATACCATGATTGGTAAGTATACACTATAGTATGACTATTAAGTATACGATACCATGAATATCGAGTAGATACTATAGTATGAATGTGGAATATATTACTATACCATGATTGTGAAGTATACTATACCTTGATTGTTGAGTATACTATAGTATGATTGTTGAATATACACTATAGTATAGTATGAATGTGAAGTATACAGTATAGCATGATTATTGAGTATTTACGATAGTATAGCATGAATGTGAAGTTATATACTATACCATGATTGTGAATTATACAGTATACCATGAATGTGAAGTATACACGATAGTATGATTATTAAGTATACTGTAGCATTAATGTGAAGTATTTACTATAGCATGAATGTGAAGTATACGATACCATGAATATTGAGTATATACTATAGTATTATTGTGCAGTATACTATAGCATGACTATTAAGTATATACTATAGTATGAATGTGCTGTATACTATACCTTGATTATTGAGTATTTACTATAGTATGATTGTTGAATATATACGAGAGTATGATTATCGAGTATACAGTATACCTTGATTATCGAGTAGATACTATACCATGATTATCGAGTATTTACGATAGCGTGAATGTGAAGTATATACTGTACCATGAATATCGAGTATACTATAGTATACCATGACTGGTAAGTATACTATAATATGATTGTGAAGTATACACTATAGTATGATTGGTAAGTTATATACTATACCATGATTGTTGAATATATTACTATAGTATACCATGATTTTTAAGTATACGATAGTATGATTGGTAAGTATACGATACCGTGATTATTGAATATATTACTATAGTATGACTATTAAGTATTTACTATAGTATAGCATGATTGGTAAGTATACTATAGTATGATTGTTGAGTATACACTATACCATGATTATTGAGTATACTATACCATGATTGGTAAGTATACTATAGTATGATTGGTAAGTATACTATAGTATGAATGTGGAATCGATCCAAGGAGGTATCGGTCTGAGGAGGTTTCAAGAAGGGGCTCAAAGGAAAGAGCTCCATGGAATCGGTCCAAAGAGGTTTGAAGAATGTGACGGCTAAGAAATGTATGCCGTGTATTCTATTCTTGGACGATTTGAAGGAGTGACCATGTTACGCCCAGAAAAGGAAATCATATAGAGTGGTCTCTCTGATCTACCAGAGGTTTACCGGAGGTTTACCAGAGGTTTACCAGAGGTTTACCGGAGGTGAGTCTAGTTAGGATATTCCAAAGGTTAGCATCCACAACAATACACAGAACTAAGGTGTCAACACTCTGTCCTGAATTACAAAGATTGGTAAACCACCACTACACCTGGTGCCAGTGTATGGAACGATTAGCTCCAAGCTAAACATACACTATAGTATGAATGTGAAGTGTACTATACCATGATTGTTGAATATATACTATATCATGATTGGTAAGTAGATACTATAGCATGAATGTGAAGTATACTATACCATGATTATTGAGTATATACGAGAGTATGATTATCGAGTATACAGTATACCTTGATTATTGAATATATTACTATACCATGAATGTGAAGTATTTAGTATACCATGATTGTGAATTATACAGTATAGCATGAATGTGAAGTTATACACTATAGCATGATTATTGAGTATACGATACCATGATTGGGAAGTATACTATACCATGATTATTAAGTATGCAGTATAGTATGATTGTTGAGTATATACTATAGTATAGCATGATTGTGAAGTATACTATAGTATGATTGGTAAGTATACTATAGTATGAATGTGAAGTATAGTATACCATGATTATCGAGTATACGATACCATGATTGGTAAGGGTTCAAGTGGATTATTCCAGATGGTAATATTGAAGAGATGATGTTAGAATTTAAGCGGTGTGAGATTTATAAATAAAGTTGGAGCAGTTGGGTATTCGAATATGGGAATTAACTTCGAGGTTTCCTAGAGAATTCTTCTATACTACCAGACTATCCTATGCTACTTTACTGGACTCTACTGGACTACTGGACTATCCTATACTATCCTATATTATACTACTAGACTACTCTACTGGACTAGACTATACTACTATACTATCCTATATTATACTATACTACTAGACTATACCAATACTATGCTATACTAGACTATCCTATATTATACTATATTATATTATATTACCATCCTTTACTAGACAATTATATACTACACTAGACTTTACTACTATCCTATCCTATATTATAATATACTACTATCCTAGACTATCCTAGACTATCCTATATTATAATATACTACTGGACTCTACTACCAGACTATGATATACTATCCTTCGCTAGACTATACTAGACTAGACTACTAGACTATCCTATACTATGATATACTACTAGACTTTACTGGACTTTACTGGACTACTAGACTATACAACGGTAAATCTGAAACGAATGCACGTGCTACTGGCTCTACATCGGGCGATATCCAGTCCTTGCGTTTCCTCCGCTTGACGGGCCAGGCATCCACGGCTCGCTCGTCGCCACTGGTCAAGTCCTTTAAAGCTGAACTTATTCCCATCAAAACATCCTTTGAAGACCAGACGGAACCGCACTTGTCTTCACTCAAAGCTGTCTCACCGACCTGTACACCCAGTCACACCCAGAGCACCTCCTCGACCACCTAGATACGCTAGATGACTTTGAGTCCAATCAGGAGTTCATTCCTTTTAAGAAACGAAACCTGGTCAATGACGATGATGAACTCAATGTGTTCCGCAGTAGTGATTGTCAGAGCATGGCCTCATGCCACGGCACACACCTACTGAAATGCAAGGCGAGTGACACCTCGCGAGCCACCAAAGGAGATGAAGACGAAGATGAAGACGAAGACGAAGACGAAGATGAAGATGAAGACGAAGACGAAGATGAAGATGAAGACGAAGATGAAGATGAAGATGAAGACGATGACGAAGACGATGACGAAAAAGAACTGGCTGCCCTGCATAGGTTTCAACAACAATGATACCTTCACTATTATGGCACAGTTCCTAAGCAGGAACTTCGGGGAAGTGTGGGAACCTTATTGAATAAGTATCATTTACATCAATGGGGAGCGGATGCCGAAGAAGCAAATTGGTCCTTCCGAATATCGTGCTGGAGGTATGCATGACCCTCTTAGTGTTTGACTATGAGTAACAGGTTGTCCCCACGATTCTTTAAAAGGTGTCTTTTTTCTTCACCACCAACTATCATGGAGTTAATCCAATCCATCGTACCGTTTCTTGTCGCTGCTACTATGCTACTAGACTATACCAATACCATACCAATACCATACCACTACCATACCAATACATGCTATACTAATACTATCCTTTACTAGACTATACTACTGTACTAGACTAGAGACTATACTAGACTAGAGTCTATACTAGATACTAGATACTAGATACTAGACTACTAGACTACTATACTATGCTATACTTTACTTAACTGGACTACTAGACTATGCTATCCTTTACTGGACTACTAGACTATATTATACCAATACACATACCAATACTATCCTATATTATACCAATACACATACCAATACTATGATATACTTTACTATACTATCCTATATTATACCAATACACATACCAATACTATGCTATACTATGCTATACTGGACTATCTTATACTTTACTTAACTGGACTATGCTGTACTATACTTAACTGGACTATACTATGATATACTATACTTGACTCCTAGACTTACCTAGACTATACTATACTATGATATACTGTGATATATTCTCATATACTATATTATATTACTATCCTTTACTAGACAATTATATACCATACCAATACTAATAGTATACAATACCATACCAATACATGCTATACTACACTATACCATAATTTACCAGACTAGACTATACTTTACTAGACTATACTTTACTATCCTTTACTAGACTATACTAGACTATACTATGATATACTATACTTTACTCTCCTATCCTAGACTATTTTATATTATACTATCCTAGACTTTACTATGATATACTCTCCTATCCTATACTATCCTATACTACTTTACTAGACTATACTACTAGACTATACTACTAGACTATACTTTACTATGATATCGTATACCAATACATGCTATACTAATATTAATAGTATACTAGACTAGACTAGACTATACCAATACTACCAATAGTACCAATAGTAAAGGACAGGACAATGATACTAGAGACAAGACAGTGCTACTCTACTATACTCTATCCTACATTCTATTACACCAATACTCTCCTATCCGACTATTCTATATTATGATATACTATGATATCCGACTATTCTATACTCTCCTATCCGACTATTCTATATTATGATATACTATGATATCCGACTATTCTATATTACGACATACTAGACTTACCTAGACTATTCTATATTATGATATACTAGTAAATATTCTAAACCTTTAGAGATAAAAAAGAAGAAGCCAAAGTACTTATCAGATTTCATCAATTGGAATGTATAATTAAAGCGATGGAAGAGCCAAACTTCAACTATAGTGAAACGATAATTTGCTCCCAAGTTTATACTATTAATTAAAGATATAAACGTCAACCACTAGTAGAGAGTCAACTAACAAGAATTCCACTACGAGCGCCCAACATTGAAATTTCAAAACTTAGCATGTCAGTCTGAACCGTATAGATATATAGAGGTTAGAGATTGACCATAAGAATTTGATCAACTCTTCTATATTATACTACTAGACTAGACTACTTTACTAGACTACTAGACTATCCTACACTATACTAGACTTTACTATACTAGACTGTCCTACTTTACTATACTATACAATACTATAATATACTCGACTATCCTATACTATTATACCATACCAATATTAATAGTATACAATACTATACCAATACTAGACTATACTATACCAGTACTCATACTTTACTATACTACTAGACTATACTACAATACTATGATATACCAATACTAGACTATACTACAATACTATGCTATACTATGATATACTATGATATACTAATACTATGCTAATACTATACTATATATATTATACTATAATATACCATACCAATACTAATAGTATACAATACTATCCTAGACTTTACTAGACTTACCTAGACTATCCTATGCTAATACCATACTAATACTAATACTATGATATACTATACTATGGTATACTTTACTAATACTATACTCGACTATACCAATACTAGCCTATACTACTATACTACCAATACTCATACTACTACTATATTATACCAATACCATACTAGACTATACTATGCTACTAGACCATACTATGCTACTTTACTAGACTATGATATAGTATACTATACCAATACTCATACTATACTTTACTAATACTATGCTAGACTATATATACTAGACTATACCAATATTTACTATACCAATACTACCAATACTCATACCAATACTATGATATACTAGACTATCCTATACTTGACTTTCCTAGACTTCACTAGACTATACTATGATATTCTATGATATACCATACCAATACTAATAGTATACTACACTAGACTATACTATGATATACTAGACTATACCAATACCCTACTTTACTAGACTATTCTATACCAGTACTAATACTTCACTAGACTATACTATACTATACGCATAGTAATGGACATGACAATGTACTCGAGACAAGACAGTGCTATACTCTACTATACTAAACCAGTACTCATACTCATACTCATACAATACAATTCCATACTCATACTCATACTATACTAGACTAGACTATACTAGACTATACCCATAGAAATACTATACCCATAGAAATACTATAGCATACTTTACTAGACCAGTATTCATACCAGTACTTATACTCATACTATACTATACCATGCTATACTACACTAGACCAATACTATACCATACTATACTATACCATACTTTACTAGACTATACTACTATACTCATTCTTAGACCCTTATGCTATATACCTATACCTACACCACTATACTATACTACTACACTTGTTCTATACCTATACCTATAATATACTACTATATACTCTACCTATACCTATACTTATTCTATACTCTATACCTATACTCTATACCTATACTACTATACCTATACTACTTTACTACTATACTATGCTATACCATACTATGCTATACTATACTATGAAATACTAGACCAGTAGTCAGACCAGTACTTATACACATACAATACAATACCATACTTTACTAGACTAGACCAATACTACTATACTTGTTCTTATACTACTAAAACAAAGCCCATCTCCAGGTCGGTAAGATGGAAGCAGACGTTGATTTCACCACTCGAGGTGGTATGTGCCTCGCGTGTGTTGAAGGACAGAATAGAGAACATCATCAAAAGAGGGTGCAAGTTGGCAGCACCTTTGTCGTTACAAGAAACGTTATAAAGCCTATTTAATAATCAATAAAGCTTGGAAGTTGTACTATATTCTAGAAAATACATATACTATACTACTATACCTATACCTATACCTATACCTATACTACTATATACTATACCTATACCTATTCTATACCTATACCTATACCTATACCTATACTACTATACCTATACCTATATTACTATTCTATACTCTATAAAATACATATACTATACCACTATACTCTATAAAATACATATACTATACCACTATACTATGCTATACCATACTATACCAGACTAGACTAGACCACTACATGATATAGTATAGCAATAGTCATATTATACTATACCAGTAGTCATGCTAATAAGAAGAAGAAATACTATACCAGTAGTCATAGTAATAATAAGAAATACTATACCAGTAGTCATAGTAATAAGAAGAAATGCTATACCAGTAGTCATAGTAATAAGAAGAAATACTATACCAGTAGTCAGACCAGTACAGCTCGTATACAACGTATAGGCAAGATTATACAAATCTTCCAATTGAGACCAGTCTTTAATAAGTAGAATCACCATCAGAAACCAGTGCAATGGTTTAGACAAGAAGGGCAAGAACGGTGGCAGAGACAGAGATGCATTAAGGTAGAGGAGACAAGCGAGTGGGAGGTGGTGGAAAAAAAGTCTAAGATGTTCTCAGCACTACTCCTGGCTTTAAACCGTGTATTGCCATTCGCCATCCTCTATTCCGACACATACTTGGTTGACTAGAACACATTCTACAAAATCACCACTCCACCAACTTCATCCCTCCGTACACCCCTAAGATTTGGTTCATCAAATTGGCACACTGTAGGACTTGGCTCTCAGATACTACTTATAATACCAGACTCATACTACTTTGCTATACTACTATACTATACTACTATACTACTATACTATACTACTATACTCATACTACTTATAATACCAGACTCATACCAGACTCATACTACTATACTATACCAGACTCATACTACTAGACTATCCTATACTACTATACTTTACTATACTATGCCAGTACTCATACTTTACTATACTACTTTACTATACTACTTTACTATACTACTAGACTATACTAGATTTACCTAGACTATCCTATACTAATACCAGACTATACCATACTATACTATCCTAGACTTTACTATACTATGATATACTACTATACTAGACTACTATCCTATCCTATACTACTATACTATACTATGCTACTATACTACTATCCTATCCTAGACTTTACTAGACTATACTATGCTACTATACTATACTATGATATACTTTACTAGACTATACCATACTAATACAATGATATACTCGACTATACCATAATTTACTAGACTATACTTTACTATACTATCCTATACTACTATACTATCCTATACTACTATACTATACTACTATACTACTATCCTATCCTATCCTAGACTGTCGATTGAAACGTCGCATTTGGCCGACTTCAGCTTTAATGCCCGCGCAGAGAGCACAGAGCAATCCCAGTACCATACGAGAGGTGTGGGACGAATCAAGCACCATATCTGCAGATTTGGCGATGCTCGAAAATCAATCCACGCTAGACAAATCATCAAGCAAGTTTCCCATCAGAGCAGAACGTCTTGAGAATATCCTAGATAGTGTTGATTCCGGATTCCCTTCCAAGAGACTGGTGCAAAGCCCTCTAATAGTATACAATACTATCCTAGACTATGCTAGACTATCCTAGACTAATAGTATAGTATACTATCCTAGACTTACCTATACTATCCTATACTAATACAATGATATACTATACTTTACTATACAATGATATACTATACTATCCTAGACTATGCTAGACTATCCTAGACTTACCTATACTAATACATGCTATACTATACCAATACTAGACTATACTATATATATTATACTATCCTCCTATACTTTACTACATTATACCAGTACTCATACTTTACTATACTACTTTACTACTATCCTATCCTATACTCATACTATGATATACTAGACTATACTATGATATACTATGATATACTATCAGTTCTATACTCTATACTCTATACTCTATACTCTATATACTTTATAATATATATACTCTATGTACTATACTCTGTGTTCTCTATACGGTACTTTAGACGATCACTACTCTGTATCCCCATACTCTATCCTCTGTATCTAGTACTCTATACTCTATGTCTCCATACTCTATGTACTATACTCTGTGTCTAGTACTCTATATACTATACTCTATGTACTCTATATACTATACTCTATATACTCTATATACTCTATAATATATATACTCGATATACTATACTCTATGTACTCTATGTACTCCATACTCTGTACTCTGTACTCTATATACTATCAGTTCTATAGTCTATACTCTATACTCTGTACTCTATATACTATCAGTTCTATACTCTATACTCTATACTCTATCAGTTCTATACTCTATACTCTATGTATCTAGTACTCTATACTATACTATCAGTACTCTGTACTCTATACTCTATTGACAGGTTTATGCAAGCAGCCAGTTTTCATTACTAAGAGATCATGTACCGGTAAGACATGGCCTGGATGGCGTGGATGGTGGGATGTTTTGCATAGTAATTTCAAGAACGACTTGGACGGATACGAACCTAAAAAAGACTTACTGGATATTATATTATATGAGCTTGCTCACCAATAAAAAGGCCAATGGTGACAAGTCCATTGTGTTGATCGGAATGAGAAGTGCATGAAAATCTACCATGAGCAAATGGTTTGCCAATGGTTTGGGCTTCAAGGTCTTGGACTTGGACGAGGTTTGTGACGACCAATTTGGCGATATCTGGCCATACATCAAAGAATTCGGTTGGGAGACCACTCTATACTATGCTCGACTTTATAATAAATGTACTCTGTACTCTATACTCTGTACTCTATGTACTCAATAATATATGTACTATACTCTGTGTTCTCTATGTACTATACTCTGTGTTCTCTAATATCAGTACTCTGTGTCCAGGATTGTACTCTATACTCTATGTATCTAGTACTCTATACTCTATGTATCTAGTACTCTGTGTACTCTATGTATCTAGTACTCTGTATTCTGTACTCTACATACTATCAGGACACTATACTCTAATATCAGTACTCTGTATCTAGTACTCTATGTACTCTGTATATCTGTACTCTATATACTCTGTACTATACTCTATATACTATACTCTATATACTTTATAATATGTACTCTATGTACTATACTCCATGTACTCTGTGTACTCTTTGTCTCTATACTCTATGTCTAGTACTCTATAATATATACTATCAGTACTCTATATACTCTATGTACTATACTCTATGTACTATACTCTGTGTCTAGTACTCTATATACTATCAGTACTCTATGTTCTATATACTTTATAATATATATACTCTATAATATATGTCTAGTACTCTATAATATATGTATCTAGTACTCTATATACTCTGTGTACTCTGTGTACTCTATGTACTCTATGTACTATACTCTATGTACTCTATGTCTAGTACTCTATATACTCTATATACTCTATATACTCTATATACTCTATATACTCTGTGTCTAGTACTCTGTATATCCATGTCTTATCCTTAATGGTACATCTAGTACTCTAAATCTAGTACTCTAAATCTAGTACTCTAAATCTAGTACTCTAAATCTATGTACTTTGTATATCTGGAGCTCATATCCAAGTTCACTACTATATGCAGTCTGTATGAATTCGTCAATACTCTATTATGTTTATCCTATATATGACATCTGCCAGAATCTCAATACGTAGTTAAAACTATAGACGATTTGGCTTCTGTTATTTTGGGTCAAGTTGGTTTGTCTAATCTGTCTAATCTGTCCAATCTGTCCAATCTGTCTTGTCTAATTTGTCCAATCTGTCCAATCTGTCTTGTCTAATTTGTCCAATCTGTCCAATCTGTCTTGTCTAATCTGTCTAATCTGTCCAATCTGTCCAATCTGTCCAATCTGTCCAATCTTTCTTTAATTTCGGTCGAATTCAACATCTTGTTACAGACTCATTCTACATACCCTATAAAATACCCATGTACTGTGGCTATGTTGTATTTACTCCATTCCTGCATATAACCCACGTTCTCCATTCTATATCTTCTGTGCACTCTTCCTGCTCCTAATCTGTATGTACGTTCTCGTATATTTCTACTTCGGTCAATCTATGCCGAATCTCCTATCTAGAATTATATGCATCTCTCCTATACTGTTTGGGCTTATATGCAGGAATCGGTGTACTGCATAGTACACTATACTACACTGTAGTATACTGTATCAGAGTGTATACAAGAGTATAATATGAAGTATCACGTCTCTTAGTTTAGTCCTGCACCTCTCTTATTTTAATGTCTATTTCCTGTACTCCTATACATATGACTTGTTTCCTGCACATTGCATGGTTTCCTGCATGTTACTTATTTCCTGCACATTATTTAATATATCCTGCATACTATTTATTTTCCTGTACATCTCTCGATTTAGCCATTTAATCTTTCATTCTCGTATTCTGGCTGGTCCTGCATACTATAGCCTCGGCCAATCATACTCCATTCTCGTAAATTCATGCCTGACACACTTTTACTACTGCATCTTTTCTGGTGCTTATATGCAGTCCCACACTTTTACGAGCTTTTTTAATAACTACAATCTCCTGTATAGCCGTAAAAGAAAAGTGAATCTTGATTGGCTAATTCTAAAAAAAACCATCTATTCAAATTATTCTCTTTTTGGTTTGGAGTCACTGCATATAGTGTACATACATGCAGTACTACGTAATTTCGGCCTGTACACCGGAAAAAACAGTTATATGCAGTACGTCCTAATTACTGTAGTATTTTAGTTTAATATTACGAGAAAATCGTTTATACTGTATCGTATACTCTAAAATGCACTCGTATACTTTAAGACTGTATATAGTTATTAGTACTGTATATAGTATTATAGTACTGCACATAAATATATAGTACTGCATATAGTTGGTCTACCTAGTGATCCACTCTTAATTGTACTGCACCTATACTGTAGTACTGTCCTACACTGTAGTACTGCATCTTACACGCGTAGTTAATTCTCTAGTACGATCCTGTACTGTATCTGCTCGTATATTTTCTGTCCTGCATATAGTCCGGTTTCTTCCGTATTAGGAAAGATTCTAATCCTGCATATAGTCTCATTCAGTAATCAAACTCTTACTGTCTAATTTAAAAGTATGGCTCTAAAATCCAGTGTTGTATGCACTCCTTTGATGTCACATGTTGCAATGACAACTAAAAATATTTAATAAATTGTTGTTCCTGTATATAAACAATGAAATCCGGTCGGTGAACCCTCGGAATTGAGGCCGCGGCCGGAATTGATCTACTAAGGTCTTTCCAACGATACACAGTAAAGATTTTAGCTCCTGGAAAACACTGTTTTGATGTCCGGAATTTCAGCTTTTCAACCAATACATTTTTATGATAAGTACAAAAAAAATAAAGCATTTGCATTGGTCCTTATTCTACTGGCGTACCCCGGTATTCGCGTGGTTCCCGTCATCCATTCCGAGGTCACCTCCCAGTAATAACCTCAAGTATATTTCAGCCATGCTTAAATTCAATCTCAAAATCAATACAAACCACTCTGAGCTACTTTCATTCACTAGAAAAAGAGGCGGATATCAAAAGAAACTTTTTAAACCACACTATATAAAGCTCCATAATTTTTTTTAGTTAAAATTCGGGCGTGTGGCGCAGTTGGTAGCGCGTTCCCTTAGCATGGGAAAGGTCTCCGGTTCAAATCCGGACTCGTCCATTTTTTCCCACTCGCACCAGAGACTTATTCAAGACCAAACGCCTTTTATNCCCACTCGCACCAGAGACTTATTCAAGACCAAACGCCTTTTATCGTCTACTTGTAGTGATGGTCGGTTAGATACATTAGATACTAATTAAGAGCTTTCGATTCTGGAAACAGCACCGCCCGGCGAATCGGGCTTGCGGCCCGTGAGAAGCTCACAACCAGTCTCGGTCACAAGCATCATGTGCTCGAACTGAGCCGAGTAGCGTCCATCCGTAGTAGAAGCCGTCCACTTATCAGGCCACGTGACATCGTTATAGGTGCCCAAGCAAAGCATGGGTTCAATAGTAAACACCATACCCGGTTTGGCCACACCCACCGCCTTATTCTTGGCATAATGTGGGATATCCGGCTGACAATGGAATAACGAGTTGATTCCATGGCCACAGTAGGTCCGCACCACAGAACACCCATTCTTGGTGGCGTGGTCCTCGATCACCTGTCCCAATGTCCTAAACACCAATCCTGGTTTCACACTGGCAATAGCCAAGTCCAAACACTCCCTTGTAGTTTCCACCAAACGTACAGTATCGGGGTCAGCCTTGGCCTTGTTTCCCACATAATAGGTTTCGTTCAAATCACTATGGTAACCATCCATATAAATGGAAACATCAAGATTGACAATATCTCCATCTTTGAGCACGTATTGATCCGGGATACCGTGGCAAATGATCTCGTTGACCGACGTGCACACAGACTTGGGGAAGTTGTAGTAGTTGAGTGGAGAAGGGTAAACCTCATGCTTGATACACTCATTGTGCAAGATCTCATCAAGCTTATCGGTGGTAATTCCTGGAGCCACGTGTCCGGCCACCGTATCCAAGATCTGGCGCCCAACATCACCCACTTTCCTCATTTTGGCGATTTCTTCCTCGCTCAAAATGGTGATTTTGCCCTTGCGGTCATTTTTGAACTCACTAATGGGCCGCCCATTCCTGGCATAGTCTGGCCGGTTGATATGTGCCGGAAGTTGTCTCTTGGGCGTCAAGGGGTAAGCGGCTCTCAAGTCGCCAGTGTACTTGAATTTGGGGAAAGGATCGAACACCTCATTATCTGCGGCCGGGTGGATGGCTTTGTGTGAGGCCCAGCCCGAACGGAAACATGTTTGGTTGCAAAAAACACTGGTGACTTCATTCTTAAGACAAACGGGACATTTGAGCACGGAGTCGGTTCGGAGCCCACATTGGGTGGAAGAACAAATGGTACTCATTGGTGCGGTAATGATGCTTGGCGATGGAAGATGAGGGAAGAAGGTCACGTGACCATCCACATTAAGAACAGTAAACAAGAACAGAATCTGTTTGTAGCCACAAAACAAGACAATTAAAAAGACATTAAAAAGACTTGAAAGACAATCTTATCAGTCTAAAGATTTAGACAGAATAATCAACTTGGGTGTGTGTGTGCTTATATGCAGGTGTTTGTATGCAAGACCGGAGCTAATTCATTCCTTAAAGTTCCAAATTTCTTAAGGATTAGCCTCATTGATAAGTCTTTCTTTTCTGGAAATTAGAGTTGAAAGTCCGAACTCGGTATTTCTTGAATATGGTATCCTTGGACCTAATATTCCATCATTCTGGCCATAGATATTCTAGTACTTAATAATCTAGACTGACAAACTGACTGAATGATTGACAACATCAATGATAATTTTTTCAACATTCTTTAAGGTCTTTTGAAACTCATATTCAGAAGTATCGTGTATAAGCAGGATGAGAAATTAAACCAGTTTGTATCAATAAACTCTTTCGAGTCACTTTCTTTTCAAGTTTCTCTTCTGATCCAAGTCTCAAGTAAACAAGAGTAAACTATTATGTCATGAACCGTGATAGTTGCACTGAAAGAAAACAAAATATGCTTCCCATAGATCCCGAAAGATCTCAACATTGCACCTTCATTTTGGTCCATATATGACACGCATTCAGTGCTGGCTTCTTTGCTCTTGCTTTGAAGTACTAGTTCCATAGTTTCACTTCAATTTCTCTTTTTGATCAAATCATACTGCACATTCAATTTCGAAGATTAGAATCATTTAGTATGTTCTAATACGTATTTATTATTCAATGTATTATTCAATGGGTTGGAGATAATAATAAACGTATAGTGACATTCTGACATTCTGACATTCTGACATTCTGAGTTGACATTCTGACATTCTGACATTCTGACATTCTGACATTCTGAGTTGACAAGGGTAGGATAGAAAAAAGGAGGGCGAGAAAAGAGCGGGAGGAGCCCTTTATATATTCCAGAAAGCGGGGATGCGCATGGTTGCAATTGTGAGTCCGGTATATTCCCGCCCTCCAGAATTACAGCCCTCCGATGCAGGTCCCCCTAGTGCCTCTAGTATCCCCATACTATATACACCATATCTTCCCATACCCCACTCTATTCGTACTATACTGTAGCAAGTGGAGATATATATATAGTACACGTCGTGTATATATACATACAGTACACGTCGTGTATATAGTGGTAACGTTGTAGTAGGAAAGAGGACATTGTTTTAGTCATAGAACCTCCACCAGCATTTGCTGAATCCTTATACGTTGCCATTATACAATGTACAGTGTAGCGTATAGTATAGTATAGCGTATAGTACAGTGTAGACTGAAATAGATGGTAGACTGAAATAGAGTGTAGACTGAAATAGAGTGTAGACTGAAATAGAGTGTAGACTGAAATATATGGTAGTGTTGATTATGAGGGGGGGGGGGGGGTTTATATTTTAGG